>JAUCMT010019605.1:0-19938 GCA_032357475.1 Enteromius thamalakanensis | reverse complement strand
TTCTTTTCGACTGAAGAAAGAAAGACATGGACATCTAGGATGACATGGTGGTGAGTAAACTATCCTCAAAAGTTTTTTTGAAAGTGAACTTCTCCTTTAACACAGAACAATGACACTGACATGATTTAAGATATTATCATCTGAGACAGCTCAAACATGCAGTTTAGTCTGAGACTAGCTTAAACCTCGTCTTTGAAACTGACTAAACAATAATAATAAATATTACAGATTCAATTTAGCTTTATTTCAATTACTTTTTAATGATTGTTTTAATATTTACTTCATAATAAAGATGTAATGCTTTATTTTATTATTAAATAAATAATCCTGGGATTTTATTTTTCATCTGATATTTATACCATATTTACATTGTTCTTTATTTCCATTAACAAGGTCAAGGGTAAAAAGAAACAAAATATATCAAATATATTGATATAATAAGTTAATAAATAAAAAATATAATTAATAAATAAAGTCATTTTTGGTTTTCTTAATAAGATATTTACTATTTTTATTTCTTAAATAAATACATAATTTCTGTAATTTTTGTTCATCATTTACTATATTTCATCATTTAAATAAAGGGCAAGATACCGGTGCGGTGACAGCTTTTGTACCTTTATTTCTGAGAGTGTGTGAAAAAGGTTTTTTTTTCATTATGTAAAATATATTCTTGGATTTTTTTGTTGTTTTTTTGGATACACGATGACCTGCTAATCCAGTGACGATAACATCAGATAATAAAGCTGTTAGAGAACAAGCGTCTGTCTTCTCATTAGCTGCAGGTCTGGCAGGAGAAGAACCCTAGAAAACGTCTCGATTACATATGTAACCAGGAAACAGAGACGTCAGATTTGACCGATGAATTGGGATCTCAATTTATCAGTCATATCTGACGTGACTCTGAGTGAGTGACTGGAAGGGCACACACAACCTAACTCCCATCACAGCTGCAGAAGACCTCTAAACACACCAGACTTCTGTAACAGATTTAGTATCTCATCCATCAGGAATGGATTCATTAATATAATACATAGAATATTAATATACATTATATTCCACAAAACACTGACTGTCTTCTGCAGTCTATATCATGTACACTCTGAGCAAACGCCACTATAATACCACTTCCCACAATGCACTGCGCTCGAAGTAAACTTCTATTCATATAGTGGAACAAATTATCATTTCTTTAAACATAAAACCGTATTTAGCCATATTTAATTCTATTGGTAATTAATAAATTAAAGTGAAACAATATATTATTAAATTTGCATGCATTTTATAGCTACTATTAAAATATTTTTTTACTGTATGTATTTTATTCATAAACTTACTTATTTTTATTTTATTGTAGCAACATCCTTATTATACATTTGCCCAAGTTAATAAATAAATAAATCAAAAGAAAAAAATAACAGAACTAAATAAATAAAAGCTTATATTCCAGTGGTTTGCAAAAGCATCTTATGTTCCAGCTATTTTTTTGCAGTATTTAGTATGCATGCTAGTTATGAAATTATTAATAAAGGGACTGTAATAAACAATCTACATCTGAGATGATAAACGGATGCAATATAAACAATATATATTGCATCCGTTTTTTGGGCAAAGTTTTTTTAACAATAAATTTAGAACAAGAAAGAGGAGCAGGTCCTAAAGATACAGTGTGATCATCCTGACACAATCACACATTAATATTCCTGATGGATTCTTAATTCATAAAGCAGAAGAGCGGCCAGCTCCAGGACGGAGGGAGGGTTTGTGTTACTTGTCATTTTTTCCGCAGGCTAAAGGAAACTTTAATTACAGAGCAGCGTAATGATCCTCGCTCAGAGCCACATATCAGACTAAACACAGTCCCTACAGCGTTATCTGTGCTCTGTACGCTCTCTACACACAAAATACCTCCTCAAACCCGTATCTCTATCAACACTTGTGCTGCATGTTTTACGAGGCGATTCATACGACCTCACTCAAATCAATTCATATGATTTCTTCAAAATCGTAGGTATTTACGAGTTGCTAATTCGTAATAATTTATACAAATGACTATTTTTCTTTAAAACTTTTACGTTCAAATTACTATTTATCTGCTGTTTGTTAAATAATTGTGAAATTTGCTAGCAATTTATGAGTCAAGTTTTTTGCACACCATTAAAGTTAAATGAAATAAAAAGGAGATGAATAGCAACTAGCTAAGATTGTCTATTCAATTATTTATTTCTATTTTTTTTTCAGTTAGTTTATTTATTTTATATAGTCAGCAGATTTTTATGGTTTTAGTTTGTAGTTAACTACTGGCTTCCATCCATCCAAAAAGAATCCAGAAACATTTTTCCAATCTATCTGCGTTTTCTTTGGTTATGAGATGATTACAGGGAACAAGAGCAATCTTCCAGTCATTTAAGGTCAGATATACCACAGAAAACACTTGATGAAGCGTTTTGGCAAAGTATTTCATGCAATAATCAGATAATTACACCTAATCTCTATTCAGATTTCCCCAAAAATGTTTTAAATCTGAATCCATTATATCCTCATGAGACTTATTCTTTCTTGTTTGCATCAGAAGCTTCACGTCAGAGCAGAAATGTTTGGAGTTAACAAGCTGTAATTTAATATCTTTGTGGTTTTTATTTTCCATGAGATGGTGAGTTTTCCGGAAAGGGGTTTCCTGGCTATAAATGTTCATTTATAACACACACACATCTAACACTAAACTAAACCTGTTTTACATCTGAACATGACACAGACAGAATCTACGCTTGATCGAAGTCTATTGGCTTCAATCAAACATACATTTTCCATTCATTTGGATTAATCAGTTTTAACATTAACAAATTTTTTTTATTAGTTTTCTTTTTTTTTGTTGTTGTCTTTTTTCCTATTTTCTAATTTCTAATTTATTATTTAATTATTTATTTAGACTTATTTAATTTAATTATATTTTTAATTTTAATTTATTATTTATTTATTTTCTATTGTTTTTAATTTTTTAATTTATCTGCATATGTATTTTTATTTACTACAATTTGTATTTCTTATTTTTATTTATTTTACTATTATTTTATTTGATTTTTGTAATAATACTAAAAACCTGAACGTTTTAAATGCATAATAACCAGGTTTATTTATTTATTAAATTAATATTGCAAGTCATATTTTAACCATTCATGCTTTTTGCAATTAACAGATTTATGCTGATTTATGCTAAAGCAATTTTAATAAATATATTTCTAAAATATGATTAAATTACTATATATGATTCTAAATTATATTTTTTGGAGTGCATAAAATCATAATTCCTAAATACTGTATTTCTGAGTCTAAGCAAATTTAAAAATGCACCAGGGTTATTAACCAAAACCATAAAATACTTTACTTAAAATAAAATAACTTTAACTTAAACGTTAAAAATAAAATAAAGAACATTTTTCTACTAAAATAAACAAACAAATATATAACAAAATATCATATATAATAAAATAGTAAAATGTATTATAATACAATATATATATAAAATGCCACAAAATTACTAATGCTTTAAAACATAAAATAAAAAATTATTCTTAATATTGACAGAAACCAAAATAGTAAAATAAAACTGGAAAGAACTGCATTGTTTGATCAAATATCATCTGAGTATTTCATGCAAACAGACCATTTGCATACTGTGCATACTAGAAATAGTTGAAGTAGTGTGTTATTGTGAACACAGCCGAGTGCTGAGCTTCACTGGAGCCCAGATATGAATCATGTGCAGGAGTTTTGAGTATTACAAGGATTAATTTCATATTTCCTGCCCAACAAGTCAGCACCCGCCGGAAAACAGTCCAGCAGCGCCTGAGACCGAGGGTGTAGTCCACACCACAATCACTTCTGATCCTGACTGCTTCTACAGTGATGCCCTAAAAATCCCTGTCCTTTAGAGTCAAAGTTTATCTGTATCCATAAAAAGCATGAAACAACCACACATGAAACAAGGCAATCTTAAGACTTCAACTATTATCCACTGCAGAAAACGCTTTTCTTACTTACATTTTGTCTAGTTTCCAGCCAAAGTATCTCAAAACTCTGAAATAAAGAGGGATGTTCCAGACAAGTAACATTATTGTCTTGTTTACAGAAAACAAAGTCAGTCTTAAGTGAGTTTAGAACAAGCACAATAATCTTGTTTTCTGCTTGAAATATTAGGATTTTTTTTATATTTTGGCTGAATACAAGACACATTTTTTTTTTTAAGAAAATGTAAAAAACAAAATCAGAATATGATTATCTCCATTCTGGCAGACATAAAGCTGTTCTACTTGAAGAAACAAAATGAAATATTTTAGTGCCAATTAAAACTGGGGATGAAGATGAAATTTCTATCCCTTTTCCAAAATTGTACTCATTTCCGTGCCTTTTCCGAGCCTCTGTTTTTAAATGCATTTTCCAGGTATTAATTCATTTGTGCGTTCTGAACTAACATGAGCTGACAATGAACAATATGGCATTATACATTACCAGATTCAAGGAATAGTTCAGCCAGAAATGAATACTTACTGAAAATATACTCCCCCTTAGGCTAAACCAGAGGATCTCTGGAAATTTTCAAATATTATCATCACACTAGAGTACATTTGTTACTCCTTGTTAAAAATAGATTGAGTCTTCACATGAACCTGACTAGTCTCATCTGAGCTCAACTGAAGAACATGAGCTCAGATCAATGAAGCCTACAACTAGTCAGCTTCACAAAGTAATGCAAAACCTGTGCTAACTAAAAGTGAAGGTAGCATAAAGAGATTTATAAAAGGCCGGTCATTTATACACCAAATACTGTAGGTAAAGGATTTTGCAGTGACTACAGTAAACCATAACAGCATAGATTTACATTATATTTACAATGCTTTGTGACTGATATCTTCCCCTCAGAGCTTTTTTTAATTAAAACTTCAGTGTGATGTCATTTTTGAACGAGCGAGTGAGATTTCAAAGCTTCGTTGTAGGGGAAGATTTCCAGTCAATAACGCATTGACATCAGCACACAGCTTTGATGATGACAGTCCGCTCAATCAGCTGCCTGTTAACATGATGTGAGAAGTGAGAGTTTCTCAAGAGCCAGAGAGCAGGACCGGACCTGTTCAACTCAACACACACCAGAGGAGATGAACACTTCAGAGGACAATGAGTGTTTACGGTCTGTTTGAACAACCGCAGCCAGTTACTGTACCTCAACACTCCACAATACCAATATGTTTACGTTAAAATCACATTCAAGTTTTGCATTTAAAACTTTTGTTTAATATTAATTCATCCATGCATTATGAGCGATCATGGGCTAACTATTAACAACAGTGAAACTTTAAAAGAATAGTTCACATCATCTGAGGTCAGGATGAGTGTGTTTCTTCATCAGATCTGGAGAAATGTGTCTCTGCATCAATGGATGTGAATGGGTGCCGTCAGAATGAGAGCTGATAAAAACATCAGAATAATACACAGCACTCCAGTCCATCAGTTAACATCTGGAGAAGACAGAAGATCAAACTAATCCAGCATAACTCATCCTCCAGTGAAGAAGTGTTCTGGTCTGAATCAGGAGAGAAATCTGCTCAGATCAGCTCTAAACTAATATGTGCCTGGATACTGATGCACTTTTTCACAGGAGAATGAGTTATTATGGATTATGGAGTCATATTTGATGCTGGATTTGTTTCAGTTTCTGTCTTCTCCAGATGTTATCTGATGGACTGCAGTGCTGTGGATTATTCTGATGTTTTTATCAGCTCTCATCCTGACGGCACCCATTCACTTCCATTGCTGAGCAAGTTATGAAATGCAACATTTCTCATCTACATCTTACATGACGGGAGCATGAGGACTTTTTCAGCACATTTAGATTTTTAAGTGAACTATTCTTTTAATAAATGATTTAAAGTACCCAATGCATTAGGAAGGCATCAGCTAACATGAAGTTACTGAAAACACCTTTTAAAAGTCTTAAACAACAAAACAAACTCACTTGCAATAACAAAAGAATGTTTTGTACAAATGTGAAGTTTATTCTTTAAAGAAGTGAATAATATATAAACTATTGTCTATAAATATAAAGGGTTTTTAATAGTATCACAAGCAGAAGTTTGAGAAAGAAGAAAATAACAGATGTCACCGGTGTAGAAAACCGTAATATAGGCTTCAATGCTAGACTGATTAAATACATCTCAGATCCATGCAAACGCATCTCACAAGAACAGAGTTTAAGAGCAGGCCTCTATCTACCAGTGCTTTCTGTAATCGCCTGAAACAGAGACTCCTTTGGAAAACAAAAACATTCATTTGCATGAGATAATCACCGTAAACAATCAAGATCAATATTATCTGATGTTCAGTAAAGGGCATCTTTTAAAAAAAGCACGATGACACAACAAACCCTGAAGAATTCTGAACAGGGTGATGTGAATGACTCTTGTGCAGTGCTTGAGCGGTGTGGGGCTTTTATTAGCTGACGGTGATACCGATAACCACAGCACAGCAACTTAAAATTCAGTTACTAATATCAGAAAAAAATTGCATTATCCATTAACAGATCTGCTGGTAGATTTTGGAAATGATAAACAAACCGACATGATTATCGCTTCTGATCATTTCAAATATCGGCCGCTATATCGGTTTATCAATACACATTCTGTACGCATCACAGCGTCTACATCACGTTCATGGAGTAGTTTATATACCAACATAAGCATTAAACTGAGTGACTTGGGTTTTTTAATAACTCATTTCGATACCGATAACAAGAGCACAGACCGATATTATTTAAAAATCAGTGCCGTCAAAAGATTCATTGCAGTTAATCACATCCAAAATAAAGGTTTGTTTACAAAATACATGTGTGTAGTGTGTATGTTTATTATGTACACTGTAAAGAATTGTTTGCGCTAGTTATGTGGCTGGTTGCCTTACTGTAGATTTATATTTTTCAAATTTACTGGCAACAGTTTGTTCAAACATAAATAAACATGAAACATAAACAAGTCTTTGATCTTTACAGAATAAAACTATTAAAAACAGCCAAGAAATGCTTTGCACGAGGCTGTTAGTTTATTTAATTTTTCCTGTTAATGTAGATTTATCTTTGAACAAACAACATACATTTGAATCTACAGTAAGTTACTGGCAAACAGCTGCAAGTAATACTGTAATTTCTACAGAGATTTTTAACAGTAATATAAATACACATGCATGTATATATTTAAGAAAAAATGTTTTGTATATATATTAACTTTATTTATATATAATATAAATTATATGAATATATATATACATCTTTTCAAAATGTATACTGTATGTGTGTGTATTTATATATTTTATATACTAATTATACACAGTACACACACATGTATTATTTATATTATGCAAAAATATATTTTGGATGCGATTAATTGCAATTACTCATTTGACAGCACTATTAAAAATAAGTCCAATTATCTAATAAAAACCAATTGTAATCTCGATCAAAAGGCCTGCTGGTCGATAAAACTGAATGAAAATGACACACAGGACAAGAAGATGTGATTATCGCTGCTGATCATCTCAAATATCGGCCGATATATATATATATGTGCTGACTTTCACATCTTGGATCAGTTACAATACAAAAAAGATTCTAAACTATTTGAGAAGTGCGTTGCAAACACCGTCCGTCCTGTTCTAGCTGTATGTTTAGAGGTACTTTTGTGCAAAAGAGCCAAAGGAGAACACAAACCCTTCAGAAACATCACCAAAGCTCATTACAGACTGAAGAAAAACATGTATACATTTCTTTGAGTTGAACACAAGTGCAGGACCCCAATGCTGCTCCGAACTCAAAAAAGGCACTTAACTTTACATCTTAAAAAACATCTTGAAGATTGCTGCTGTCCGAGCCCAAGACAGGCCAGGAGACCAGCTAACCGGTTCAGGCTGGGTTAAGCACATAGGGGAACTTTCAGTTTTTGTTCTAGCTCTTATAGTCTCAGACTCCAGAAAACATTCCAGTCCTATAATTCATCTGATCTCACTCCCAAAGCTTTCATTTCAAGCTCAATTCTTTCCATGATATGCAGCCTTAAGTGCTGGGTGCACAATTCACACACATTATTATCATCATCATCATTTCTGCATTATTTGCAAGTAAAAAGTTTGAATATTTGCCCGTGGAAATACTGATGTCGATCAAAAAGACACAGTTTTACATACAGATCCCCACCCAGAATAATCCAAGAGAAAAGGCTTAAATAATCTCCAAAACGATCCGGCTTGTCCAAAACAGTTCCTTTGATTAAAAAAGAACATTAAATACAAATATATACTTACAAAAATCACAATGTTTATGTACAACGCGAAGGGCGTCTCTTTAAACACTTGCTTTCTCCATCAGAAAAAGTGAATAATAAAAAAAAATCACACTGTCGTTTCTCCCTGTTTGCTGTTCGCCAGTCTCGTGTAGAACTTCCTCCACGAGTTTAGCGTCTTCCCAGACCATATCCAGAATCCAGACGTGATGCCCACGATCAGGGTCATCAGATACTTGATCATGAACACCGTGAAATCCGGGTTCATCTGCGGGTTGTGCACGGGACAAGGCACCGCGTACGTTTTGCACGTTTGAGCGCTCCACGTCTGTTCCCACTGATCCCGAAAGGCCTGTTCGTAGAAATAGCACGCGATCACGATGGTGGCCGGAACCGTGTAGAGGACGCTGAAAATGCCGATGCGCACCATCAGCTTCTCCAGCTTCTCCGTTTTGGTGCCGTCGTGCTTCATAATGGTCCTGATGCGGAACAGAGACACGAAGCCCGCCAGGAGGAACGAAGTACCGATGAACAGATAGACGAAGAGCGGCGCCAGGACGAATCCGCGCAACGCGTCCACGCTGTTGATGCCCACGTAGCAGACGCCGCTGAGCACATCTCCATCCACTTGACCCACGGCGAGGATGGTGATGGTCTTGATGGCTGGCACTGCCCACGCTGCTAAATGGAAATACTGCGAATTGGCTTCAATAGCCTCGTGACCCCATTTCATCCCGGCTGCGAGGAACCAAGTGAGCGCAAGAATGACCCACCAGATGGAGCTGGCCATGCTGAAGAAGTACAACATCATAAACAGAATGGTGCAACCTTCCTTTTTGGTGCCTTGCACCACTGTCCTAAACTCGTTCTCGAACTGCTCATTGCAAACCACTTTGTCCTCCAGCAGAAATCCGGCGATGTATGCGATGGACACCATCGTGTAACACCCGGAAAGGAAAATAATGGGTCTTTCCGGGTAACTAAAGCGCTTCATGTCCACAAGATAAGTCAAGACGGTGAATAAAGTAGACGCGCAGCATAAAACCGACCAGATGCCGATCCAAATGCGCGCAAACTTCTGCTCGTCCTCGCTGAAGTACATCATCCCGTGCAGTTTCTTGGGCTCGCACGGCGCGCCGCAGTTTTCCTCGCCCATGAAGCGGTAGTTGAGGTACGGAGGGACTTTCAGCGAAGTTGGGCATCTAAAACGCCCCTTCCTGGGATGCTCGGGTGTCGCTTGGGTCACGTCGGGAGTCGGGTTGACCGGTGCGCTCCGCTCAGACGTGTTCTGCCCCACGCACAGCTCTCCGCCGTGCACCGGGAACGACTCGCAGGCGAGACTCTCCGGCCACTGGAAGCCGAATTTATTCATGAGCGCCTCGCAGCCTTGGCGCGCACGCTCGCACAGGGAACGGCACGGAGGTAGCGCTTGCTCCAGCACCGTGCAAACCGGCGCGTACATGGAGCACAGGAAAAACTTGAGGTCCGGAGAGCACTGCACTTTAACGAGCGGGTAGAACTGGTGCACCTCCAGCCCCGCGTCCTCCTGGTTCGTGTGTCCGAGGAGGTTGGGCATGATGGTCTCGTTGTACGCGATGTCCGTGCACAGAGGGATGGTGATGGGCTGGCAGAAGCCGTGCTCCGGAACCGACATGCCGCGCTCTCCGTACTGCGCGCTCGCTCCCAGTATTCCGAAGGCGAGCAGGAAGAGCGCGGACGCACCGTGCGCGGCCATACTTTCCTTCTGCGGTTAGTCTCTTCACAGCCAGCTCGCCAGCCAGCTCTAGTCTTTCCCTCCAACTCCCTTTGTCGATGTATCCTGTCAAATCGGAGCGCGGAAACTTTTGGGAAAGTGCAGCGGCGCCCCGGACGCGGATCGCGAAACGCGTGAAGAAAATCAGCACACGAGCGTCTGAGAGGCGAATAAAGAGTCGCGCTGTGTCGTGTCAGAGTTTCTGTGAGCTGTTCAAACCTGTTTCCAGGCGCCCTGCTGTCTGCTGTTCATAAGCGAGACGCGGGCGGGGCTTTACGGACAGATGGCTCGCGTTAGGGAGCGTCGGGATTTCGTTCGCCTGCGGTTCGTTTTGCGTTCTTTTTACGTTCTTTTAACGTTCACACATCGAGTTTATAAGGTTGCATTTTATCTGATCACTTTAAATAAAATAATATACTTTTAGCAATTTGTTTTACCAATATAAAATTAAAAATGGCGTACTAACTTTACTGAAAAACACTGGGTGTTGTTGTAACTAATTGTTTTGGGTTCTCTTTATGTTCATTTTTTGGATGGAATGCGTTTTCAATCATAACTATACCAATATAATATGTATTTAGCAATGTTTCCACCAATATAAACCCCGAATCGACTTAATTCAACAACAGAAAACCTACTACACTGAGAAACGGTGTAGGGTTTACTTTGAAACAGGTTTAACTCCGGTATTAGTAATAAATAATTGAAAATAAACTGCAAGCAATGAGAAATTTATTGTGAGTATGCTATACTAGTTACTTTACTAATGGACTCAGTCAGTGATATTTATTTTGACACTGATGCAAACATGATGTGGACTTTATACTGATCACTGACCCACAGAACCTTTAGATTTAATAATAACACATTATTGCACCTTTCCCAGGATCAAGGACGCTTTACAAGATACAACAAATATTCATTATAAAATGAAGCATTAAAGACATACATGTGGAACGAGTACACAGTGCTATTTAAAATGTGTTTTAATCTTAATTTACTGAAAGAGGTAACTCTTGAGAGTGCCAAAGTCAGTTACACCCTGAATGGAGCCAGACCAGTAACCCAAAGGTCGTGGGTTCGAGTCTCAGGTTCGGTAGGGATTGTGGGTGAAGGGAGTGAATAACCAGTGCTCTCTCCACCTTCAATACCAGCACTGAGGTGAGACCCTTGAGCAAGGCATCATTCCCAGTGTGCACTTGGATGGGTTAAACGCAGAGCACACATTCCTAGTATTGGAAAACATACCTGGCCACATGTCACGTCCTTTCCTAGAAGTCTGCTTGCCACACAAGAAAACAGAGACGGTCCCTAACACAGTGCTGTCCTCCTATTGGCTACTGTGAGTGTCTGTAGGAGAAATGAGAGGAACATGATTTGCTCTGACAGGGGAATGTAAAGACAGCCTTCACTAAGAGTCTGGATACTGGCTGAATACAAAACAACTTCTGCCTGAGTAAAGATTTCATTCTGCCGTCTTCCATTCGGTCTTACCGTGAAATACTGTTTGATTAACTAGCACCAAATGTGCTTCCGGTTCAGCCGCTCGTCCTGGACTTTCTACTGGATACTGCATTTTAAATGTGTAGCATTTGAGCTTAATCACTTATTAACCTTTCATTTGATTTCAGTTCTCTTTGAGTGAAAACGAGCAGGTGAAAGGGTTAATCCAGAAGAGCTGAGATGCCCAGATCTAAATAATCCTGTAATAGACTGGACTGGCCAAACCAGAAAGAGATGACATGTTAAACCCGCAGGTAAACGCACTGATAATGTGTCATGCAGGGAATTTGACTATTTAGCATTACGTAAATTGAAACTCAAATGGCCTTCTTAAAAATATAGGTTGCAAAGGTTTTTGTTCGTTTGTTTTGCAGCGATGCCACAGAATGACCATTTTTGGATCTCCAAAGAACCTTTCAGTGAACAGTTCTTAAAAGAACCTGCTGAAAAGACATTTTAATGATGTAAAGAACCCTTTTCCTTTATAAGACGACGTTTTTGTGCGATGCAAAGATTCCACTGATATCAGGAACTCCTCGTGAATCCATCAACACCACCAAAACACCACTAAAATCTCGCATGTTTTATGTTTTAGTTTAGGAAATATTCGAATCATGGATTGTGAAAACAGTGGTCGATTTGAAGCGTTAATAAACTTTATTTATTTCAGGTAAAACAACAATAAACAACATTTACAGAAGGACATTACATCTTCCATAATAACATTACATACAGGTTTCTAACAAATAATGCAATCCCTACTGTAATATAGTCTAAGTTTCGTTCGTTATAAAGTGACCAGTTACACGTCTAGGTTCCAGAACCCCTCGTCAAAAGTCTGCATTATTTCAGTGCATGTTACAAAAAAGAAAAATAGATATAGGCAAGTGAAGCGAAAACACAGATTCAGTGTTCAGCACAGCGGATGCATGTTTCCCGACCAGAATATACGGATATGAACCAACCTCCTTATATATACTGTATATACAGCCTAGCATATAACAAAGATTACAAAAAGATTAAATATTCACAGATGAATCGAGAATAACGGGTATTGACAGCACATTCCATAGCAGAGCAAACCGGGAATCTAAAGCTGTTCCCTTTTCATGTAGATTTACATTTATATATCCATTTATTAACTATAGAAGCCCCTTTCTGCCGCCGGAAAAAAAGCATTCACCACTTTTTTCTTGCAGTTTTTTCAGATTTAAAATATTAAATTGCTATTGCGAAAACAAAAGTCTGAAATAAAGCCATAATTGTGAGATATAAACTCTCAATATTTTTTTTGTTTGCAGAATGGTGATATAAACTTTGCTTTGGCGAGAGAGTCATAATGGTAAGACAAATTCACAATTGCTTTTTGTTTTTCATGTTATAAAGTCAGAGTTGCGAGAAAAAACGTCAGCACTGGGAGATTTAATCTCACAATTCTGAATTTTTTTAAAGAATTGCAAGATCTTAAATCCTAAAAAAAAAGTTTTAAACTCGCAATAGTAAGAAAATAACTTTCCCCTCAGAAACGGACTTTTGTATTGTATCCCACAATTATGAGTAAAGTCAGAATTGCGAAAGAAAAAAAAATTGTGAGATATAAACTTGCAGTGTTATGTAGTCTGAGAAAAAAAAAAGACCAATTTCTTTACAATTTAGGTTATATCTTGCAATTCTAAGAAGTAAAGTAATCTGCCAGATGTTAACTTGCAACTGCGACTGATTTGTAAGATAAAAAGTTGCAATTATCTTCTTTTGTTTTTACGCAGTGGCGGAAACGGGCTTCCAAAAATCATCAACTTTAAAGCAAGCGCCAATGATTATACGAACATGATGTCTCTTGTTTTGTGTGTGTTTGTCACAGTGCTGAATCGTTTAATATTACTTTTCTCCATTTCTTTTTCTTGCAAAAAAGGGAGACTCTGCACGCGTTAAAGTGGCGATGTAAAGCTGCGACCTCCACAAAGGCCGGAGGAGCTCGAACACGTTTCAAGCATTATTGGGCTGCTGATACTAGCTGGAGTCCTTTAAAGCCGCAGCAGGTTTGGAGGCATTAATGCGACTCCGTCACACTGCGTCTCCACAGAAGCGCAGCTCTCTCTCTAGTCGCAACATTTAAACAGTCTCTTCATTTCTGGGAATACGCAAGTATCAAACGGTTGGTTGAATAAAGGCCACGTTCACACTGCAGATTGATACAGGAGTCACTCCTTTCCTGCAAAACAATCCTTTTCTTATTCAGTATTTTTGTTGTGTTTTCCAGAACAAGAATCAAAATACTTAAGTTTTGTTTTCTGATGTTTTTTTTTTTATTTAGCTTATACTTAAAAAAAAAAACAGAAATACAGAAGCTTGTTTACGTCCGAGAATAAAAACATAAAAAGCATAAAGAAAAAAACACATTTTTTCTCACTTTTCTTCAATTCTAATAAAAAAGGACATAAATTCTGAATTCTGTATCTCACAAAAATCTGACTTTTAGATTTCAGTTTATATTTATATTTATCATTATAGTTTATATCTTGTAGTTGCCCGTTTAATTATGATTATTTTATATAACCATTCATTTGGTCTAACCAGAGGTAAGAAAAATGTAAACTTCATTCAAAAGGCAAAAAAGTGAATTTTTCTGACCTCACTAACAATTTTTTAAAGCAAAAATTTCTTAATAAAAAAAATTATTCAGAAACAATATATTTTATGCACCTCAAATAACCGTATCTTGATTTAAGGAAGTTAAGAATAATTGCACTGGAAAACTAAATATTTTTAGAGTATTGATTCACTTTTGTGCAGCGTATTTTAACACGTTTCCTGTTATTTAATCTGGGTGCTAAACGACATTAATGTCTTTATTAACGTGTCTTTTGTCTGAAGCAGCAAACACAAACAGGTTAGACTGCTAGTAATCATGCTCAAATTCAGGATTACGAGTAATCATCAGGTTATGCGGTGTGTACGTGGCCTGACCGAATGTACAGGTGCAAAACACGACCTCATGAGCTGGAATGTTGCGCAAACATGTTGAAAAGTGCATTGGCAGTAAGCGTTGACCTTTTAAAGCCCATAAACATCATTGCTCTTTAACTAGTCCTCTGACTGTTAGCCACACCGTTATGACTAAAGCTGAAACAAGATCATTTTGCACAAAAAAAGTATCATGTCTGGATTTGTAGAGTATAATAAAGGTGTGATGTGTCACTGGACGTCATGTCTGTACACATTCCATTTGCTTCTGATTTATTAAATAATCTGCCGCTAACAGGTGTGTTACTGTACAAATCTGACCTCCATCAATGTTAACAGTGCAGAGCCAAACATTGCTATTGTTCCATTAGCTCTTGCACTCTCAGAAAGCTAAATCCATTGATATTTTACAACAAACCGACAGAAAGAGAAAATACCGTACCCAAATGGAGATTATATTATTATATCGAGCGTTTGGACATGAACAGGAAGAGCAGTACTAGTCTTCAGATACACAGGCCGGGAGAGTAGTGCACTTTCAGAAGGGTCTTCAATCTCACAATGATGTTTGAGAAATGCATTAGAGCTTCAGTTTGAAATGCTAAAGGACTGTTCACACATCATGCCTTCCAACAGCTAGAGAAGACCTTCCTCGTGTCTCTGCTGGTCTTGAAGCTATCCCCTGATCTTGCTCAACCTCTTATGTAGTGTTTTTATGTCCTTGTTTTCCTTCAGATTTCTGTCGTTTTGTCTAGTGCTTGTTTTCTGATTGTGCATTCTAATCGTAGATTTTGACTTTTTTTTGCAGTCCCAGTCCCTTTTTGGATCTTTTTTTTTTAGTGTTTTAGCTTTTGGCTAGTTTTGGTTATAGTTTTTGCTGTGTCGTCTGTCTTGTGTTTTTGTGTTGTCTTGCCCTTGCCTGGATTCCCCGGCCTGTCACCCAGTACCTGGAAGCAGCTGTCAGGTTACTGGTTCTGTAAAGTCCTGCCCTGGCGGTAGACTGGTGCCACTTCTGTGATTCACTTCAAGTAACCGAGTCCCTGTACTCTTCCTCTACAGAGACGTCTCTACAGCTTGTGCCGTGTTGTCTGCCCTACCCTTCTGTCTGGACACTTCTACCCCTCATTCTCCTTGCTGTTCGTCTAAAATACCCTTGTCTGCTCATTTGCATCCGGGTCCTAATTTCTTGCAGATACCTGACATTCAGTCTTACCCATTTCAGTTTTGATCATGGCTAAAGCAGACGCTTTTATTATGCATTTAGCAGATGATTTTACTTGAAAACATGAACGTTGAAGGCGTCTGTTATCATTAGTTCATGATCCTGCTGTTTGTTTGTGGCATGCTTTTAACATTTGAAAGTATACACAATAATAAAAAAAAAGTAAAATTGTAAGTGTAAACATGTTATTGTCACATGCATGAGAACTTAATTTTACATGTTTTTACCCGATTTTTTTTTTTTACTATATTTAATCTAAATCAGAGAATCTAACGAAGTCCTGGAGCTTTAAATAGCAGTGTAAACAATGACATGGTGATGGGTTGGTATCTCAGTTAATGCATGAACTGATCACATGCAGACTTTAAATGTAGTGTAGTTTAAATTGGAAAAAAGCATCTGCAAAATGCATAAACCTAAAAATGCAACAATATACAGAGATGTCCATCTAGCACAGACAATTAAAAACAAACAAAAACCCAGCGGGTCCTGTGTGAACATCCTCTAACAGTTCAAAGTAAAATGTGGGGTGTTTTAACGATCAGTTAGTGAGTGCAATTGGTTCTAAGATTGTCATGGGCCTTCGGATGGAACAGTGATAACAGATTCATTTATAAACGTGTCTTTCTCATGCACAGTAGCACCAGTGCAAGCGTATTGCCTGTTTTTAACACTCAACGCACATGTAAACGCACACAGACGTACACGAGACTCGCAGTTATCTGCCGTTAGTGATGGTGTTCATTGCTTTAGCGCAGTCCCTGCAGTGAGTGAATGTGCACCATCAGCCGGCAAACACATCTTCAGGGCGGTTATCGTTATTACTAGGGATGCACCGATACTACACTTCTTAGCCGTTATAATAGCCAGTTATTCTGAATATCTGCAGATATCAATAATGATTATTCAGAATGATATCTGCAGATACTGATGGCCAATTATTAAGAATGATATCGGCCGATATCAATACAGACAGCTGATTATTCAGAATGATATCTGTTATTATCATTCATAATGATGTCATCTTATACTGATTATTTGGAATGATATCTATGTATACCGATAACCGATTATTCAGCATGTTATCTGTTTTTAACGATTATTCGTGATGATATCTGCTGATAGTGTTTAATCAAAATATGTGGGGAAACTGATAACCGATAATTCAGAATATATATACCGATACTTTCATTTTTTAAAAGAAAAAACTAATCCTATAAACTATTTAGGGAGCCTTTCATTTGGTACATAGTAGAAAATTAACAAAACTATATTTAATGCCACTATTTGTTTATATTATAATAATCACACTCAAATTAAAAAATGCTTGTATACAATTTTCATAAAAACTTGTCTTCATGAAAGATTTATTCAAACATATATTTCCTGATGTAAATGCAACATTAAGTGACACTGTTCATTGTTTTATTTAAATTGTTTTCTTAGGGTTAAACGCTAAATAAGTGATTATATGAATATTGATATATTTTGGTAGGTCATATTATATCTTTCAAAACCTTCAGATGTTCATTCATTTTAATTTCATGCAAAAAAGAAAGAAAAAGCGCTGCCCCTTTAACTTAAGCACTACAGCAATATATCATGCCACATTTAAAAGCGTTACACAGCATTTATTGTTTGAATTTAGTAATAAAATGTACGTGATTTGAAAGATGAGACTTTTCCCCCCAAAAGTAACAAAGCACATAGCTCTTTGTGATTTTTGGATAGGAGGTGCAATGCAAATAATGTAAATTCTGCAATATGTAAACTGGATCTGAGAACCCTGGCTTAAATCTGGGTGATTTATAGGGCTGCTGATTCAACAGCGCTGCGTTAATGCGTTATTATTGCTTTAACGTTGACCGCTCTAAATCCAACACAAGACAAGTTGTTGTCTGACATGTTTTTCCATTGACTTTTGATTGACAGGAAATCAGCCTCTTTTTAAATAATCGGTTGATGGCTAAATAATCGGCCGATACATCGTGCATCCCTAGTTATTATTGTGTGAATTATTGTTATTGGGAGCGCAGTTGGACCGTACCATAGCCAACAATGTGGAAGATTGAAGGAAATGCCAGCTTGGTCTCGATAATGCTCGATTGTGCGCAGGAGGGCATTTGGTTTGTTCTCTCAAATAGACATATTTAACTGTACAAACATTCGCATATAGGTAGCTACATACACAAACAGTTCGTATTAATTGCCTTTTGAAGTCTGAACGTTGTTCGCATGCCGTCCATGTGGGAATTTACACCACATTCCTGATGGTAAACTCTCTCAGTCCCACACGGAAGGTCAAACCAGCCAGAAATGAAATTATTTAAATAAACATGAATAGCCGCTCCCGTTTCGTTCTCCTCTTTGTCCTTTTTCCATCTTGACGGCTGACAGCGCCAACCTGCAAAAACAGAGAGACAAAAACATTCACTGAGAACTGTAGCTTAAGACGAGACGCACTGATGTTCACACGCTGGTAAATGTGGAGATTTTGGCCTATTTGGCTTTCCATAATGTGATTTTTTCCCCTCCAAAATACACATTCAAACGTTTATTTTATGACACTATCTACTTGTGTCTGTAGATTCCAACTACCATTCATGCCTCTAAAGGTTGTTTTCTCAAAACAAGTTTCCTCCATGCACCAAACTTTAGTTTTATGGCTATTTATATTCAGAAGGCTTTTACTGAATTTGCTCATATATAATTTGCATTTGATTGATACAACATCTTACTACTAAAACATTTTAATTTTCGAATGTATACCGGGATTTATCCAATGTTCATATCAATCCTCTGGAAATGGATGTGCATTAGTGTAAATATAACGAGGCAATGCTTTGTTTGTATATTTAAACATTTCCTCATGCAGTCTATGAACTGGTGAAGTATGTGCGTTAGTTTACCAGTATTGTTTTGCCTAAACTATATTAAATGAACTTCATCTTTAAAGCAGCTTCACAGCTCTGTTGAGGAGGATGATGGGATGCAGAGGAAAGTGTGTGTGTGTGTGTGAGGAAGGGCAGATCCGTCTCGCTTGTTTCTCAGCTAATCTTCCTCTTTTTGTCCCCATTGACCATACTGCTAATAAATAATGCATGCGTCTCTGTGTGTCCGACCTCTCTCTCTCTCTCTGGCAGTCTGTTATTCTCTTTCTTACTCTCTCAAATCAGACTTTCTTCCTTTCTTTGTTACCCTTCCCCCACTTGATTTCAATCCATGCCTTTGGAAAACCGTTCCTGGAGGATTTGCAAGTGTGTGAGCCAGAAATCAGAGATCATGGAAGGACGCTGCCTTTATCAAGAGCCCAAAGTGTGTGTGTGTGTGTGTGAGAGAGAGGAAATCGACCAGCTCAGAAACACACCGTCCCACTGCAAACCCAACAAACTCCACTGAAGGCTTGCTGATAAACAGATATTCAGTGATATGGATAATAAACACAAGATATATTTAGTATGCATACATACTGTAAAACTAATTTTTTTCCCCCTAAAGATATGGAAAACCATTTCAAAACAATAAGAAGAAAGTAAAATAAGAATAAAATAACTAGAAATAAGGCATTTGAATACTGTAAAAAATAGCTAAATTCTTTTAACTCGTCAGAAATGATCATCTACTGAATATTCTCTTCAACTCTAAACTAATTCATTAAATGTTGAACCGGTCCGTCCCGCTCACTTCTCCTTCAGGGCAGACATGAGGCTCATTTAATGCATTTATTGACTGATTAACTGAAAAACACTGATGAACACACTCCAATGGATTTCTTTCTTAAGACATTATGATAATTATATAATATAAATATTATACAATAATAAAAAACTAGCTGATTTAAAAAATTTAAAAAATAAATATTTTTCTATTACTCTGAATTAATACTTCAAATAGTTATTATTTTAAAAAAAAATGGTGATGCATATTTTGCTTCAAAGTATTGTGGTTTTAGTGTGTTTAGTTAAGTATTACTAGCATTTATTAATACTTTAAACATCTGTTCTTTTAATGCTTGTTATATTTTAAATTTTGGTGCAAGTTTTAGTCATTCTTTATGTGCTTTTGTATTCATTTAACAAACATTTTTCTTTCTATTTATTTTTATTTCAGTTTTAGAAATTGAATAATTTCAGTAGTTTTTTAATAAAAAAAGCAACTTTGTTTTTTTTGAGAAC
>JAUCMT010019520.1:0-19954 GCA_032357475.1 Enteromius thamalakanensis | reverse complement strand
AAAAGGCAAACCATATTTTCACGCCTTTCAAACAAAAATGAAGCATAAAATGCATAAAAACATTAGAAACAAAAAAATACTAGGACTTTTTTTTAATTCCCTGATATCAGTGTTGCCAAGACCTCAGATTTTCAGTGGAACTAGGCTACTTTAATGCTCTTTCTGTGGGATGTGAAAAAAGTGTTTTTTTTTTTGGGAATCCTCCCTGAAAAGTAATTTTTGTTGGCTTTCCACACTACTTGACTTCAATCAAAAATTATATATTAATCTTTATTTATTCCTTCCCTTTCTACAGTAGCTTGTACTTATTTGAACAATGCCTGAGGCTGTATTACGAGCAATGTCTGTTGCCTCTTCATGATGAATGACATTTCTCAATTGTAAGTCGCTTTGGATAAAAGCATCTGCGAATAAATGTAAACGCAGCAATTGGATGGGTTTTGCTGTGAAAACTTGGCAACTCTGTCTGATATAATCATGAAAATGAGAACTTTCAAGTTGCAACATAAATACATTTTCTTCCGTATTTTGAGGTTTATCCAAGTAAACTGAAAAAATATTATTTAAAAAAAATTATTTTAAAAATTTGAAGGAAAAATTAAAACAAAAAATAAGAACAACAAAGCAAAACATGCACGGATGAATCAGTCATAAGATGCATAACAAGCATTTATACAATAGATATTATTATTAATAACTTTTAGTTAAAAGTTTTGTGTAAACATTAATTTCTGTGCATCATCAAACATTTCCAAACAGGTTTTGCAAAGAATCTAATGGTTACTCAAACAGACAGTCCCATGCCAACTCATTGTTTGAGCCACTGCTGCATTGGGCTCTCAAACAAACACTGATGTTTTGATAATGTCACAGAGCGTCACAGTCTCTACATGTTTGAAGGAAATCAAATGATCTTATGAAATGGCTCACGTTTTACCATTAAGCTGAAACAGGTGAAAGCAAAGCAACAACAAAAAAAATGTTATCTTTTCCACATTCAGAGGATGCAAATTTGAATAGGGTGAAAAAAAAAATATATATATATAATATATATATATATGTAAACGGTCAAACCAAGAATATGGCTCGGGTTCCAAAGTCAAGCATACACACTCCACGGTTAAAACACCTGCAAGCTGTAAGCACCTGCTCATATAGAGACCACAACAGAAACTCTAGAGCCACTCGTCTGCAGCGTAAGCCAGGTGTCTTTCTCCAAAACCAGTAAGATCAACAAAACGTGCAATGAGGAAATGAAAGGAACCCGTACTGACCTTGAGAGCTGAGCAGATTTACTGGAGTGAAACTTAATCCAAAGTTCTCGGAAAAAGAATAATGAAGGTTACTGAATTAATAATTCTGAATCAAATGAACACATCCCGAATCAGCACTTCTGGAGTGGACGGAGGTGTCCACATCAGAAACAAGCCTGTGCTCTGCATGGTCTATATTGGAGGTCTTTTTGCTTCTCACAGCTACACACATGAACACTATCTCTGCTGGCACGATGCCAGGCTGGAGATATCAAGCCACGTTGAAGCCCTTCTAATGCAATCAGAAGAAAGAGCACTCGCACTCGCGCTCACAGACTGTCGCTGAGAGCTCACTCGCGATGAGGGGGAAGGGTAGTCCAATGCGAGCCGGGCCCCAGCAGAATCACGGTAACCTGAGAAATTACACGGGGCGGCGGCGGCATTTCACAGCTTGTCTCCAGCCTGACCCCTCCTACACACCAGTAGCCCACTGTGATCCTGAGAAGGGACAGGGAGAGACTGGGAACCATATCCAAAACCTAGAAGCCCCTCGGCCACCTCTTTATTGGTGTTGACCATATAAAATAGGTAACAGTTTATAATGAGTTTCAGTTTGGTAAAGGGTTAGTTTACTCAAAAATGAAAGTTCTTTTCTCCTTTTATTTACCACCAAAAGAGCTTCTGTTACAGTTAGAGTTGAGTTTTCATTTACTATATTTAATGTGCTCTTGCATGTGACGGGGCAGTGTTTAAATGTGAATAAAAACCTGTTCTGTTCATCACATTAAAAGCAATTGTGCTTGGATTTAGTGCTGTCAAATGATTAGTCGTATCCAAATTAAAAGTTTTTGTTTGCATTGTATAGGTATGTGTACTGTGTAAATTCATTAACTGCACACGCACAGTATATATTTAGAAAATATTTACATGTTTATACAGTTAGACACTCATAATCTTATATTTTACATTATATTTAAGATAAAAACAACTTTAAATATTTAAATGCATGTGTGTATTATACATCATACATAAACACTGAATGCACACATATTCAACTTTTATTATGGATACGATTAACCGTGATTATTCATTTGACAGCACTATTTGGATTACTTATATATACATATACACACACACACACACACACACACTTTTTACTATTGCTTTTACAAGGAACCTTTTGAAGTGTCTAAAATTGTGTAAAGTTAGTGTAAAGTAAGTGTAAAAATTCATAATTTTGCTAGGATAATCTTATTTTTAAATTATACCGTTACATGTTAGTGCATTACTAATTAATTCATAATAAATGAACTGATGTTATAAATGTAATATGTAAGATATGTTATGTGTTTAACTGTTCAGCACTGCTCATTGTTAGTTCAATGTACCTAATGCATATAATAATGCATACACTTACTAAAAAGTGATACCAAAATCGTAAACCAAAACCTGCCAAAACTAATTTTAATATACGTTAAATAATATTTTATATACACATATATATATATTTTTTTAAATAATATTACATTTAAAATGTGTATTTTTAATAAATAAAGGTTAACACAAAAGTACACAAACCGGTTTGTACTAGCTAGTTGTATATTACCATGCCTATCAATATTTTATTTAGTACTTCTAAAACACATTCTGCGGGCCATATTTTACATCCTTAAACCTACCCAATAAATAAACATAAATTCTTACTAACTATTAACGAGCAGCAAATTTGGAGTTAACTGAGGCAAAAATTGTAGATAATGGTTTGTCAATAACAAGAATTGTACATGAAAATAAAGTGAGACAGAAATAAATGATTACTATATCTTGTGTATCTTTTACTACATGACGTCATATGAGCAAGCAGTCAGTAACGATACCGATTCAAGTTTCACAACTCCAATTAGGCAACAATTATGCAAGGTTTGAAAAGTATGCAAGGTTCGAAAATCTGGCTGTACACATACAGCGCATGCATACTGAAGATGACATTTATATTGAGCATAAAGCAAGGAATGCTTTCATGAATCAACAACAGAGACTAGTATGTTTGTGTTTGAGTGCAGCGGGTAAAGACAATGCAACGGAAACACTTTTCTCATCCATATTTTGCAGGTTCTACTTAGACTGCCAACGCAAACTGAGTACAATACTTTTTTGCCATAGCACTATTGATGCAGTGAGTACTAAAGCAGGAATCACTGCCATAAACCTTCAGCACACCGTGCTTTTATCTGTGCATTAACATCCCTTTTCCTACATATTATTAGTGCATTAATGAAGATTGTTTTTCCATGCTTGCACAGAGATTCTGACGCGAATCTAGTCTGTCATGCGAGAATGCAGAGAAGCCAAATTTTTTGGTTATGGCTATTGGCCAAGAATTTGCGTTCTATTTCGGTGCTGCACAATAAACTAATGCAGGCTGCATATCTCTGATGTAATGTTCACAGGGTCCATGTGTTTTCTTTCCCAGTAAATATGGATTATTATGTCGGTCATTCTGGAGTGTCACTACAATAGCCAAAACTGATTCTTCAATCCCACGCGGCTCTGTTTTCCAGCGCAGGTCCTGCAGCCTACTCATTTCACTCTCTCTCTCCAACACCTCCTCTTAATGTACTCAGGCCCATAACTGGGCTTTATTCCAAATAAAGAAAAGAGAAAGAGAGAGAGGGCTTTCTACAGCCATCTGGGAAGCATCAGCAGCAGTAGTACAGAAGCACAGGAAATGGTTGCCATGCTGCTGTCAGGCAGCTCCGTCTGCAAGAGACCGACACGTCAGGAGCAGAAGAGCAGCTGAAGAGAAAGCAGGAGAAAGACAGAGACAGCACCAGGGCGGCAGATGAAAGCCTCACAAACTTACATTCCTGTGCATCATGGGAAAAAACAGAGGCTCTGAAAGAAAACTTGTATGTGTTTGCTTTTCCTTGTGTAATTACTCTATATTATTGATATTGGCCTAAAATTAGCTTTATTCTGCAACCTTGTAATAATAATTATTATTATTATAATTATAACAACTATTAGAATTATCTTTCAAATTAAATATTAATAGTTGCTAACATTTCAGATTTATTTAACATGATTAAAATAGCAATGGTATTTTTTATTTAATAATGTTATTAATTTAATAAAACCATTTTATCTTCTCATAACCATTACATCATTTTATTAGTTTTTTTTTTAATTTTGATTTATATTTTATTATTGCTATCACTATCATAAATATTATAATTATTTATTATAGACCGTTTGTTCTGGGTTGGTTGAGAAAGGTTCAAGAATATAAAAATACAGACACTTTCTGTACAAATACTAGAATTTGTATTTTCAATAAAAATAAAAAAAAAAACATGCTACTAATAGTATTGTTAATAAGACTAAATAATTAGTTGCTTATTTTATATCTTTTAAAACAACAACATTCTTATTAAAATATTATTAGTTACATATTGAACCACTAAAATATATATTTTTATTTAATAATACTATTTATTAATGAATGACTAAATAATTGTTTATTTTACAATAATAACTATTATCAAACTATTTATAGTAACAGATATATTTACCTTTACTAAAACAGTTATTATGATTTGCATGTGTTATTAATATTACTATTAATAATAATAATCAATAATAATGTAAAATTATTTATATTAGAAATATTTAAGAACAACAACGATAATAATTATTATTATATTATATTATTAAGTACTTTTACGGTTTATTATTTTTATTAAAATGTAAAATTGTTTATATTAAAAATATTTAAGAACAACAACGATAATGATTATTATTATATTATTAAGTACTTTTACGGTTTATTATTTTTATTAAAATGTAAAATTATTTATATTAGAAATATTTAACAACACCAACGATAATAATTGCTGTTGTAACTGCTTATTACCATTAAACTAACGTTATTTTTATTATCATTATCATAAATATTAACCGATACATAATCACTATCTATGTTGTCTACCTGCATACAAATCCAAAAACTCTGTCACTAAAAGTGCATGATACATTTCAGACACAGACACAGTTCAGCCCTAAACATTCCTTGAACAAACCACAGGTACCATCTTCGGTTGTTAGCGTGTGTTTATGGGGAAGAACTGCAGCCTTAAAATAGCCCTTTCCAAAAAAGAAAATGCTCAAATCTATTCTTAAACTGGGCTCACCCAAGATGTCTGCATCACAAGATCTGCCAACTTCAAGAACTAAATGTCTGCTCCACTTCCCCTCTAAAACATCTTTTCATCAGCTGCTAAAATCTTTCAGCAAAACTATCCATTCAAGAATCAATGATGTCGACCTCATCATTTAGAGCTTATTCAAAGTGATTTAAAGGGGAAAGAGTAGTAACCTTTTAAACGTTGGTAATAAATTGACTGTCTAGAAAATGATTTGGCTAGTTTTGTGCAATATAACATTATATCTAGCCTGTATATTCCTTAAACATCTATGAGCAGAAATGGCTGCATATGGTTATATTCAATCTAGGTTATTTCCTGAATGTCATAAACCTCGACTGGCTCTTTTTGGATATTTTATTTTTTTTTAAAGAAAATTTAATTAATATATAGGATCTGAAAATATACTGTGCTTTTGTGCATTCTATTCAGTAAGTAATGCATCCAAGTAAAAAATGCAAGTATACAGTGTAAATTCAATGGTGCTGACAAATTCATAGCACCTACTTAAGGTAGACCCGAATCTAATCGATACAGCTTGTAATCATGGCCAAGTCTGCATTCAATTTAATCCAATAACTATAAAGCCTCATGCAGGGCATTGAGAAAGCACAGAAAGAAAAACACAAACCATGTTATATGGAAAACAGAACAAATAAAACTGAGAAAATGAAAGTGTGAGACTTCCGTCTTATCTAATCTCTGCATGGGAAAGAACAAGACTGAACAAATATCCCTTGCAAATAAAAGCTCCCATCTGTTTACAAACTGCCTTTTCCTGTAAGCCTCTCATTGCTGTACATACTTCGGCAGTTCAGCGCTTAGGCCAAAGGCTAATTCGGGATCAGCTGACCAAACAAAGCTAGTCTAGATATGCAGACGATGACACACAAGAACAAAAGCTAATCAAACGTGTTATGAATCAGATGTCTAAAGGCATCGATAGCAAAGGGCGCTTCAGCAGGTTATAATTAGCTATGTTCGTCACGCTCAATGACTGAGCACTTCAAACAAACGCTACAGATAACACTAGCAGAACATGACTGTGGCGGAAAAAGTCTTGAAAAACTGACCAAGACTCATACAGTAGGTGCTAGCAGGAAAAATCATCTAATTAATGATCCTGAGCAACTAGGCTGGGTCTGTTCAAGGGGTTATTTGATGTTGCTAAAAAGAACATAACATAACATAAGATGTTTGTCATAATCACACAGGCTTGCTATGTAAGTGGTTTAACACGATAACAACAGGAAAAGTCAAATGAAACACTGTTTGCAAAATAGTTTCCCACCAATAAGGAATGTAAATAGTCTATAATGTTGTGAGCTGATGGATCAAACTGATGGAGCCCTGGTGAATAATAAAAAAACTCTAAAGCTTCCCAGCAAAAATAGAAAGGTCAAAGAGTAAAGAGAGAGACTATATATATGGTTATGTGTGTGTGTGTGTGTGTGTGTGTGTTAAAGGGGCAGGTCCCCATCCCTTCTCCCAGACAGAGGCTGCCTTTGGAGGCCCTCTAGAGAGCAGACTGTGTGAAAGAGTTACGACAGATGAGGCCTGTTCCCTCACCACTGGAATCCTAAAACACACACCATCCTGCCAGTAAAATCAAATCAACCGAGCAACAAATGCTTATCCAATGCTAATGTAAAGCTCTTGAGAGAATCTGCATACACCTGAGCTAATCGCACAGATCGCTTTGAATGCGGCTACATGATCATACGATCCTAAAATCTCAGCATCGTTCCAGATGTTCCCCACGAGGTCTAAAACAGTTATATTTCTGAATAGGGTAAAACTAGAGTCTTTATACTTTGATCATATACAAACAACTTCCTGTAACCACTTCCACAAAACTTTGCTTCACCCATGTCATAACTACTAGGATTATACCAAACAAAATACAAATGTGTGTTGCATTTTAAACAAAAGTATGACATTCAGTAGTTGGCAGAAAGGATAATAGTGCGTTTATGTGTTAGATAAAAGTGATAAGTGATCATTTTAAATGTAATAATTTTATTTTTAATATTATGATATAATATGACTCAAATATAATCACTTGTGGTTGTGCGATATACCAGTAGACACGATTAGAAATTTGTCAACCAAATTTGTCGCGAGTGAGATCGCGTTATGTTGCATGTTACGTATCCACACAATTTACGATCACTTCGACAATGGAAGAAGCAGTGTTGCCAACTTATCGACTTTGCCGCTAGATTAAGCGACTTTTCAGACCCCTTGGCGACATTTTTCTAGCGACTTCTTGGACAAACCTCAGCAAGTCTCTGGTAGCAGCGGTGAGTTCACTTCATTGTGACAAAACCAACAACAAGGAGATTGTAAAGAAAACAGATGCATCGTCTGTTGTGTGGAATTGCTTTGGATATAGGAAAAGTGATACGAATGAGATGAACGAGATTTGCAAGGTATGCAAGAGCACTGTTTTAGCAAGCGGTGGAAATTCAACAGGCGCTTATAGTTAAAAACGCTTGATGTCGCTTAACGCACCTAAAAACTGATGAGGGAACCACACATTTCTGTCAAACCTTTCTTGTAATAATCACTAACTACTATCAAAAGAACGAGCCCATATTCGACAGATAAAGTGAATAATATCCCGTTAAGCGTTTTCTCCCCCATAGAAGTTCAATATAAGGTCAACGTGATGTTATTTACTTTATCTATAAAGGTGCATTTCAATGTCAAAAAAGCCCAGGTGTATGTTTTCTACTTCAAAATGCCACGTTTAATTCAATGTGCTACCCGCTGGTTCTTTCGAAACATTTGCAAATTTGCTAGCAATTTCTGAGTGAAATTTTTTTTTTACACCCATCTTTTTCTTTAAGGAATAATTTACTCAAAAACGAATATTCTGTCATTAGTCACCTTCACGTCGTTCCAAACCCAAAATAAGATATTTTGGATGAATTCCAAGAGCTTTCGGATCCTGCGTGGACAGCAAGGGTTCTTAAGAAGTTCAAGGCCCAGAAAAGTACCAAAAACACCGGCAAAGTAGTCCATGTCGCATCATTGGTTTAATCTGAATTTTAGCTACGAGGATACTTTTTGTGCACAAAGAAACCCAAAATAGCCAAAATGTCACTATAGGGTGACACAGTAGTTATAGTAGTTATTTTTGTTTTATTTGCAAACAAAAAGTACTTTTGCAGATTCATAAAATTCTGATTGAATCAATATTTTGGTCCCTTTCTGGGGCCTTAAACGTGCAAGGACCCTTGATGTCTACGGAGGATCAAAAAGCTCTCGGAATTCATCAAAAACATCTTAATTTGCATTCTGAAGATGAATAAAACTCCTACAGGTTTGGACGATATGAGGGTGAATAAGCACAGAACTTTTATATTTTTAATTCTTAAATTTATTCTCCTTTCTTATTATCTGGAACTATGGTCCGAATCAAAGGTCAACGCAGGCCAGCTTTGGGCACTTCTTCTATAATGCAATTTTTTCAATACAGCTTTCACAAAGCAAGTTTTAAATGGTTATAATGTAAACTCGACATCTACCAACAGGGGCTAACTGGACCATGCTAACACTCTGCGTGTGGTGAGACTCTCAAAGAAAAATACAAACAGACTAGTTTGTATTCACTGTGTATTTGCATTTCCCCAAGCCAAACTTAACATACAACAGTCAGCCTCTTAGTCAGGCACAGCAATAAAGAATGAGTGCTTGCTGGGAGGCTTTTTAATGCAGCGTAAAATGCATCGCACCAAAAAACAAAAAGTAATTTTTCAAGGCAGAGAAGCTTCTGTTACTAAACATACACATAATTTGCCAAAAGAATGGTAATATTAATGTGTGCACATTATAATAGTCAAAGAATCAACATCAATTCCAAATTAGCATGTTTAGTTTTGGTTTTCAGCCCATCACTATTAAAAAGCTATATTGGGTAGAAGTGAACACATTAATATTGCAAAAGATTTTTTTCTTATTTGTTACAGTTAATAATTGATAGCAGAGGCAATCCATTACCCGGGCCCCTCTCAGCCCTGACAGAACTACTCTGGACACAAATGACCAGCCAGGGTGGAAGAGAGACCAGCAAAAAGAGGGGGAGGGGAAGAAAGTGAGAGAGAGAGAGAGAGAGAGAGAGAAAACAAATGAGCCAAAATGTCTGCACCAGCACCTAGCTAAGCCGATAAGCCCGGCCACAAATACTGTTTGTTTCTGTTCTCTGTCGGTGTTTGTTTATGATGTTATGTATTATGTTTCCCCCACCTAAGCAGTTTTAATCAATCCCGACTAAAAAGAAATTTTTCAACCGCTAAGTAAAGAACTATTCTTTTGTTTTTCTGTGCACCCCACTGAATTCGGCACACCAAGCTTTTAAAATGCAACCGCATGCTTGTAGGCAGTGAGCGAGGGCAGCCATTGCATAGCATTGCTAATGGCTTGCTAGCTCACTGTGCTTCGTAAATGCTTAGTGGCATGCTGAGTTGCATTAAAAAAGAAGGGTGGAGTGCGTTCTTGATTAGATAGGTTGAGCCACTTGATTCCTGCATTTTTCTCCTCTGGCTCGCTTTCCCTGTTTTGCACAAAACTCTCAGTCTTCTTTGACGCACAGAAAGCTGCTAGGTACTACCAACAATAATTTCACAATCTATTGCAACTGCAAAGCAGAATCGAAAAAAAAGCAACAGTAAACACAAGAGGTGCACGTTGTTGTAAGTGGGACATATTTTAGTCGATGCCACTGTTACACATGAAAGCCTCTTGAAATCAATCAATAAACAGAGTTTTCTATCCAGTGTGGGCATTTCCTATTGAAAAAGGAAGTTTGTGCATAACATATGCAAGCCACACTTTTTTTCCAGGAATGTACAATATAATTTATTATATCAAAATTAGTCAAAAGAGGATTAATGGATATTTAAAAATCTATGTATAGTTAAAGATTCAATATAAGAGTGTTCATATTTGAATTTTGGGGATTTGGACAAGAATCTATAATACTAAAGTTCATTCTTAAACATCCTTTTAATAACATATAATCAATTTTTATAATGTAATAGATTCACTTGTAGGTTTTCAAATGACTGATATTAGTTTTTAGCATTTTTTTGTATATAATTTATGTCATGTATAAAGTTGTTTATAATTTTAATACTATTATTGCTATCAGTCATAAAATAAAAAATGATTTATTGGTACTGGCCATTATATATTAATATATATTAATATTAATACATCTACTAGTACCATCTAATCAATTAACAATATGTGTGTACTACACATAGATGCATAACAAAAAAAAATATATATATATTTATATGTAAATAAACAAGTATACATATACTGTAAACATTTAAAAACATTTATTTTGGATGAAATGAATCACGATAAATTGATTTGACAGCACTAATCTCTACATTTTAATAAGCCAGTAGGTTTAAGTTATATGAACATGGATTGAGTACTACTAGGGGGAATATGCATATTCTTTAAATGTGAATTTTTGTAAGTGATTTTGAAAACACAAATTGACCTTAAAACATAGAAATATCCACAAGCAAGACAAGCTCCATCTTAGAAATCACATGAGATGAAATAGTCTCAATAGGAGAAGTGAGCATTAACACTTCAGGCTTCAATGTGAGTTGCCACATTACTGTACCGTACATGTGTTCCCAACTTCATTTGGCTCTTTCACAAACAGTCTCTCTTAGCATTATGAGACGGGTACGAAAGAAGAAGTTCACAAAAAAAGAGAGGATGAGGCCAAATGGAAAATGCTAAGACACTAAAAAAAATGAGCCCACAGGGGCATTTTTAACTCACGTCACAGTCCAGTTTGAGGAATATGGTGTGGCTATTGTGGGGAGTAATAACTTATGATCTTCTGATCTCACCAGTCACATGTCTCACACATACAGGCCAAAAAAAAACATTTTCACATATTTATTATACTTCTGGTATAGTTGCTAGTTACCTATCTGAGACGACCCTTCAGTGAAGCAGTGTGCTCTTTAAGCCATCAAGAACGTTCGAGTCAAATGATCTGCCCTGCTCTTGAACTGTTGCCAAACCGTTAAAAACACATCAGACTTTTGACCCAATGCCGCTAAAAGCTGTGCAGCACTAGGGGATTCAGAGAATGTGCAATGTATTTTTCAGGAAAAAAAAAGGTAAAAATCAGCTGATCTTTTCCAACCAGTATTACTTCGAATTTAAAATGCAATAACTTCTCGTGGGAAGCTAGAAACCACCTCAGATCTTTTTATATAATGAAACAAAGTGCTATTGTGTCATTTCCACTGTTATGATTTCATAAAAAGTTCAAAGCATTTCGAATTTCCAGCTGCTTCAGATGCAAATGATAGTCATCTTTTTAAGTATAAAGCAACAGAGTGGATCCTGTTTTGAGACGTCCAGTTGCATATCTTTTCTGATTTTTTAGAGGTGTTCCAATCATGAATAGAACATCAGCTATCTAAAAACAATACATTCAAAGATTCAAGAAGAGCTCCATTTAATTTAGACATAAGAGGGAACAGAATGAGGGTTAATAAACAATGGATTTGGAACAACAAACACTATCGTTCAAACATTTGAGGTCGGCATGTTTTTAATGCTTTTATAGTCTTATGCTGGCCAAGGCTGCACTAATTCACACAAAAATAAAAAATAAAACATTATTGCAAAACAATGTAAAAATTAATTAAAAATAAAACTTTAGCAGCCATTACATTTTCAGTGTCACGTGATCCTTCAGAAATCATTATAATATGCTGATTTGCTGTTTAAGAAACATATCTTTCTCAATTTCTTTTAAAAAGAAGAAAAATTTGGATGTCTGCAAGTCATCTGAAGCTAAATTTCTAAGTGCAATCACAGAAATTGCAATATGTATTTAAAAATGATGTTTATTAATGCATAACTGCTAAGAAACGTATATAAAAACACTAATAGGCCCATATACCTGGCATGGGGCTCCTCTTGAGGAGAAGTATTTTAGTAGCCACCCGGCTCCAATAAAAACAGTCTGGTCCTTATCAGCCACATGTGAAACATTGAGACATCTGCACCTTCATGCACCAAAAAACAGACTGAGTACCGCACTTCAAAACTAGACAGTAAACTTAATGCAACAAGAAAAGAGGGATACAGGGAAGGAAGCTTCTCATCTAAAAACCAACTAAACAACTACAAAGGCTTTTGTCCATGCATGTCTCAAGCACGACGAAATCTAAAAATGACTTGTGAGAACATTGTGTGTTATAACAAAGCGCTTGTTCTTTCTTGGATCTAATCTTATTATAGCATTGTGTGGATGAGCTCAGAAATCATTTTAATTAGATTTGGAGCCATGAAATATTGTTCAACAGACTACCGTTTACTCTGGAAGCTCAAAGCATGAGAAATCACACCCCTTCTCTCAAGCCTGTGCATCAGCTACAAGGCCAAATGCAGTAGTAAGCTGCCATTCGAATGGTCCTTCTAAACAATGGCAAAATATGCCAAATAGTTGGCTGTTGGAGTCTAAACCGTGTTGCTGATTGCACGATGAGATAAAACATGAATTCAATAGCAATGTTCCTAGCAGAGCTCCACCAGATTAAAGGAATCCAATAAAAAAAGCATCACATGAGCCTGAAGGAGATTTCGAACATGTTTGGTTGGGGCTTGATAGCAGCCAGAGCTGTAAGTGAGTGATTTCATTACAGATTATTGGTGTATATTACCACTAAGAGGAAGGGAAGACCCCATGGTACACATACAATGCGTGAATGACTAAATGCATTGAGTCATCCGGTGCAGACAGAAAGGAGAGTTAAGTGTTCAGTTGTCTTGGCAACTAAAGTAGCAGCAAACAAAGGCACTTCATATGATTTGGAGAAATATTTAAAAATCCTTAAAATCCTTGACAATATTTAATACAAAACACTCGGAATACACAGATCGGGGAGCATATTGATGCAAATCATCCCATTAAATAGAATTCCAATTTAATCTATCGATACTATGAGTGTTTTCTATATATTTGCAGCATATGAACAATAGCTTAAAAGTTGTTATTAGATTTTAAAAGTGCCATGCCCATGCCAAACAAATTACTGTCACGCTTTCTTGCATGAAAGAATGTTTCCAATAACTTTTGCATGAGCAAATTGAACATAAACATGTTTAGATTTAGATGCACGGTAGTGGTGTCTGCAGGTCAAGCCGCATTCCAAAAACAATAAGCTTATCATTAAGGTTTATGCATAGTTGGCTCTTATTGTTTCCAGCTATACCAGACACTTTGGACTTATGCTGCTGACTGCTATTGCAATGGATGCTTTGTTTTGTTCCCTTTCGTCTGTTTCTGCCCATCTTATACTACATGTATCCACTTACAGACATTCTCCAAAGATTTTTGGCATGTTATTGGAGGCTAGCTGCTGCACCTCACTGACCAGATTACCACAAGTTCTCTGTCTGCTGTGAGCGACCGTCCTTGTGTTCTGTGAGGGACTGAAACTATTTATATGCAGACATACTTGTATATTTACACCTTAAACTCTAGATAGAAGTGCTATATTAAGCAAACATGAGTTGTGTCGTTATTATTCGCACCTTGGTCAATTATGTCACGTGATGTCAACATGGCGCCACCCATGAGGGGGCGACCCACTCCGTGTAGAAGAAACAGCACTTTCTGCAAAACTGGAATGCGAGAGTTTCACAGTGTACATTATAAGTGATACTTCTCAAAAAATTGGCTTTATTGAATCAGAAAAAATCAACTTCGTGCTTCCTTAAAAGCACACAAACAAAGTTCTCTCACTACACCGGTAGGTGTGTCCTACAGAAGCGACCAAGACGCCACAAATAAGGATTTTGCACATGCAATTTCACAACCATTTCAGTGTTGTGAACCCACAGACTGCGTTCAAACACTTTTGAGGAACTGGTCCCGTTTTCAAACTATTCCTGTCAGCATTTTTGAACGAGAGAAAAAAGAAACTGATTGGACGGATAGCGAGCAGTGATTGACCTGCGGTTGTTGGAAAGCGTACTCTAGATTTGCATGAATCCTGCGGTTACAACACCGTCAGTGCATTTGAATAAGAGTTTAAACGTTACTTACATAACGACGTAACTTTTTTTCAGGTGGAGACTTTCTGAGCCACCCCGAGTACACCACATCTCCTCCGCTCATTTTCTTCTAACCTTCCTTGAAAATACGCGCTTTAAGTTTCGTGTTTCAACCTGCAACACATGAACCAAAAGTCCCAAAATATGAGGTGGAAGTTGCGCCCAAGTGTTTTAGTGGGTTTATTAAAAAAACAAAACAAATACCGTCACTCCTAGCTTCCAGCACGTCCACAGTGAAGAGCTTCCCGACAGCGACACAAACTCCTCTGGATGAAGTCCTCTCTTCTGGCGAGAGGAATATATCAAACACAGCTATACCCGTCTTTAGTTGAGCCCTCTTGTAGTTTACACACTTTGTCGGTGTAAATAATCCGCTGTTTTCGTTTTTTCCCAGCTCAAATGCAACGAGGCAGCGAGTGATACTCGCCAAGTTCGGCGTAGTGAAAGCTTTGCTTGAATGCCTTATTTCAAAGTAAACCAAAACAGTTTCCTTGAAAATATATACAGTTTTTCCTCATTTTTCCAAAACATTATGGTCGCATTAGCACTGAAGTGCTTTTTGGACTAGAAATCCGTCCCGATCGTCGACCTTCCCTCCAGTTTCACTCCCCACGGCTCCTTGCTGATTGACAAGCATAGACGTCGATACTTTCCCTAAACTCAGCCTCCTCTGGCCTATAGACGCAGGGAGAAGTCGGTCAAGACGGAGAATAAAGAGCATTACATCATGGGAAATGTAGTCTTGGAGTGTTGCCCCGTCAGAAGGAAAACACTGGGACGGTGGCTCCTGTTACAAAAAATCGGTGTAAACAAATCTCTCACCCACGTCCCAAATAAAACTCGCTCGAGTCCGGATTAAGACTGCGATCATAAAGTAGTGCTTCTCTTTTGAGTCTTGGTTTTTTAATGATTCGACTGAGCTGGGTCACAAATTCACTCTGGAGGATTTGTAAAACAGCCATAATTGGTCGGTTTAGATTATCATTATAAATATTTTATAATACCTTTTAGATAATTATTATTTTATCGGTCAAAACTTTTTTTCAAGAAATCTAAACACATGTTTGTGTTGTTTTATGTGATTGCAAATATATTTAGACACTGCATTATTTATATTTATATTTTTTATGTGCTGATTCATGCTGCAATAAATTTGAGGGAACATTGCAGTAAACACCGTCATTAATAAAGCCCAAAAGGTAAAAAAAAAAAAAAAAAAAAACAGTCAGGCGTGTCTAGATTTGGCTTTCTTAAAGGTTTGAGCATGTAATAATCAACACACGATGACGTAAACACGTCAGTACGTATCAGAATCACTGAATTCGCTTTTGAACTGACTCTTTAAATGAACTGTTCAAAAGAACCGAATCGCAGAAAAAAGAGACTTTCAGTTAAAACGTAGTACGTTACAAGCGAAAGTATTTATAGCCTATAGACTGCACTTACCTACCAGAATTGTTTATGACTTTAAATAGCTACTTGAGTTTTTTATACGAGAGTTTAATGTAAACAGTAAACAGTATACTGTAAATTACACAAAATTATACAAATGGAGCAATGCAGACAGTGTTTAAGATAAATAAATACAAAAGAAAAAGTTTATATCACTGATAATTATCAATATACTGATGAAAAGTGAACAGTTCCTTTCAGTAAAGGACGTTCATGTTTGTGGGATTGGTATCTTTGGAATGTTATTGTAATGCTAAACGCCTTACTGGTTATCTCTGAAGCTTTGTGCCTACTCACTGCTGTGATTTGCAGCTTAGAGCAAAGGACTAGTTTAGTTCAGTTTATTATCCTATTTTCTTTCATCGGGATGTGCATTTAATTTATATTAAGTATATTACATAATACCAATCAAACGCCTTGGTTTTTTAATTCATTATTGATTTCAAAACCCAAAGACGATATGTGACAACTTAAATCGTCGTTACATTATAACAGTATAATACTAATTTCTAATTTATAAAATAAATTGTCAGTGGGAGTGGCCTAATCTGTAGCAAAGACATGTGTTGATCTCAAGTTTTGAATAATTCAGAGTCATTGATTTTACCAAATGGTTTTAGAGACTGTGCGAGTGGCTCAACGCTGTTATAAAGCTAATGGCTCTGGGGGGGTTGAAGAACTAAAGCTGGTGCCCACATTTGAAAACCACAAAGCCAACTTTGCTGCGTGTATTAGTTCGCCAATTTAGATATGTGCATCTAAGAAGTGCTTCACCATAGCCTTAAGTGTCTATTCTAAGCTAACACACGAGAGACATAATGTTGTACTGATTTTAAATGGACTTCATGCTCAAAAGCAAAGTTGTCTAGGGTTCACTAAAGGACACGGGTGCATTGGTTCAAACTGAGGACACTGGATTGTTGGGGGTGGACTTATGGATTGATAGCCATGAGGTGACTAACAAAGATAGTCTGATAGTTAAAGCAGACCTCAGATTGATTATTGTCTCAGAACATGTCTTGAGTGTTGAACCAATTTTTAAATAAAAAATAAATGTTTTATTTTATATTTAAGTAATGTAAATGTAAACGTATTTGTACTGAAAACAAATGTTGAGTGTTTTACTGTAACAGAAAACTGAAATTTCATCTTTTTGGACATAACACTGAGCTCTCATGCTGAAATTACATCTCTAACCTTGAAATAAAATAGGCACAGTCTTCTCAAACGTTTTAACCACTCAATGACAGAAAATTAGACAGTGATGAATTGTAACATGGTTTCTAAATAATAAAATCAGACCATTTTCAGTTATGAGTCTTTACTATAGAGCAAAACCATAATTATTACATATTAACACTGTACAGCAAGAGATGGTGTTTCATGTGTAGCTAGTCCAATAATTGTGTAAAATCTGAAGTATTAAAAGGCACATAAAAAAACTTCAACATTATAAAGTTAAATCAAGAAAGGATTCCCTGAATGAATAAAATAACTTAACCTTAATTAAATAACTGACAAAGCAGATATAACTATAATCCTCCAACTAGAAGTTGAAAAACTTCCAATTAAAATATTCATGCAAGTAATTCACTGCATAGTATGGTCCAAAAATATTTGCTTTAATTTTTAAAACCATTCTCTGCTTAATGATTTCGGTTTATAAAATGAAACAAATACGATTTCAGGATGAGGCCGTAATTATGTATTCTGTACAAATTTATTGCATGCCCATTTCTGACTTATAGTACTCAAGTGCTTCAATAAATTTCTAATGAACATCAGTGTAAAGGGGAAAAAGCATGCAAACCAGAAAAATTAAGACACATCTGTTCTGAGGTGGCGCACTTATCCACATTGTGGGCAATCAAGACAAAAAAATAATAATCTGGTGTTGTCAGTGGGACTGTCCAGTGCTCTGAGGCTATTTCTGTGACCCTTCTTTAGAAGACGAGTCTGCTGATAGTATTGAAGCCCCCTCCTCCGCCCCCACCTGAGGGTCCACAGCTGCCAGGAGGTTCATTATCATCAGAACCATTGGGTCGGAATGAGCAAGAAGCAGAGGTTGCTTGAAGAGCTCGAGCTCTGGCATTCAGCTCCTGCTCCTGGAAGGAAAAGAAATGATATTTGATATTTGAAATTAATTAACACAAAATTCATTTAAATTCAAAAATGTGGATAGAAAATGTGCATGCAAGTCTTATATGACAAATAAATGCAGTCTTGGAGAGCCAATACAAAGTATTCCCACCTGTAGGAAGAGTTTATTGTCTTTGGTAATGGCATCCATCAACTCTTTCTGCAGGGGCGGCTCTCCACTCAGTCTTGAGCCATTTACAACTGGCCCAGAATTGCTTGCTTGTCCAGTGACCTCTTGTTTCCTGTAGATCAGGACATAGGCCGTGTCCTTAGGGAAGCGACTGGTGACGTTCTGCAATGACTCAAAGTTTGTAAAAGTCACTCGGCTGTCATTAAACAGGAACCAGTCTTTGGACTTTTGGTCAGCGCATCCCAGTACTTCATGTGAGGCTGTCGAGCTCTCTGATAGGCTGGAGCTTTCCTGGGACTTAGAACTTGAGTGAGCTACATAACCATCGGTTCCACTCACATTCCTCCCATACGAGTAGTAGTGACCACTCTCGGATGACATCCCAGAATGCACTACAACAGAACTCAAGACATACGGCACTGACAGCATCTCCGAATCGGTGTCGTTTGTCTCACTATTTGCTCTGTTTTCTGTCATCCCATCCTCCTTTTGAGAAGGCTTGAGCTTCTTAGCCAGATTCTCACCGCTCTCGGGGGAGTCAGATGGGGAAGACGTAACAGCAGTTGAGGAGGACGATGAAACAGAGACACCGTGTTGGCGTAAAGGCAGGCTCATGTGCTGCGGGATGCCTACGTTGTCCAGGATCTTGCGACGGACGTGGCAGGTGGCGTCATACGAGAAGCGCAGCAGAGTCAGAATGAGGTACTCGGGTGCCGCCACCACCCGCATGACCTTCTCAGCCCTTTGCAGTGAGGCGCAGCGTTCACAGAAGTAGCAGTTCTCGTTCTCAAGGATCTCTGGAGCTAGGAAGTAGTCGACCAAATCAGGTACAGACAGTGTGGGCTCCACCACTGGCATCTCCATCCTGGTTCCTGTACCTTCTTTTACTGAGCCCTCCGATGACTCGCTGCCTCCGTTTACCGCTCCTTGGCAGGGTCCCACAGAGGGGGAGCTCTTGTGCTCGTCGGTGGGACCATGGCACTTGGACATCGAGGGGCAGAAGGCAAGAGAAAGGTCTGTAAATGGCTCCTCTTTTTCTGACAGGCTGTGGCATTGCAGGCAGCGAATGGCTGTAGAGAGTCGACCACCAAACATGCGCTCCACTAGAGTGCGGGCGTCTGCATTGACTACCGCAGGATCTGGGTGTGATGGCATATCAGAGACTGCCTGACTTACAGCATTGGGAAGAGGTTCAGCAGAAGTGGTTGCAGGTTCAGGTTTTGGGCTGGACACCTGAAGAGCTGAGAGAGTCTTCTCTTCTTCATGTAACCTTAATATCACATAGGACGACAGAACAAAACAAACAAATATATATATATATATATATATATATATGTGTGTGTGTATATAAGAAAATATGGTAACAATTTAGAATAGAGAACACTTATTCACTATTATTTACAACTTTTCCCTCAATGAATTCTAGGGGTGAGCATATATTAATTTTTAAAATCTAGATTGATCTAGATTAAAATGTGAATTCTGCCAAAGGCATTCAGAATATGTGTGCTACCGAAATAATGACTAAAAGTAAAGCCCTATTCAGACGGGACTAGTTTTACAGGGGGTCGTTAGAGAATGTTTTGTTTCACAGACGTGCTTGGTGATTTTAATCCCGTCTGAATCTGCCAGGTCTGTGTTTCTCTCTCACAACCTCTGTGATAAAT
>JAUCMT010019251.1:0-16347 GCA_032357475.1 Enteromius thamalakanensis | reverse complement strand
TGTCTTTTATATATATATATATATAGATATATATATATATATATATATATATGTTCAGGTATATAAAATGTATTATTATTATTATTATTATTATATGTCATTTACCATTTTTCATTTCATGTTCCAACAATTTGTGTGAAAATTTGCTCCAGGTTAATTCTGAAAAATACAGCTCTTTGTGCTCCTAAAAACACAGACAATCATTTGTTTGGGCGTGACGTTGTGCAATCGTGCCATCTAATCATCATTGCAGGTTTCCATGAAGCTAACAATTGAAGGTCTTTTTTTCTGAGCGCACCATCTTATTGGAAAACATGAGCTGTTTTGTTTGGTGATATCAAAATAATTATACAGAAGATGTCAGCTTCAAAGTGAGATGTCTGTTCGGAGTGTCCCTTACCAGATGTTGGTATGATGTGGGACGCAGAATCCAGCATTAATAACAAGCCTGACAAAAGAGGAGGAGAAGAGCAGAGGGAAAGCACAGCTATTCCATCAAGCTAAATATTGCCCTTGTCCCAAATGCAGCACTTGATGTGGACTTTGCTTGTTAGACCTGAAACTTTTTTCATTGCATAATGCAAAAAAAAAAATAAAAAACTTTTTAGGCATTAATTAAAAAATGCCTAAAAACACACAGGAATATAAACACAATTAATCGTTATTAATTGCATGCAAAATAAAAAGTGTGTGTGCGTATTTCTTCTGTATGTATATATGTATATGTATATATGTTCTGTATGTATATATCTATATGTATATATATATTCTTATATTTTACATGATATAAAATATAATTAAAATGTAAACATTTGCATATGTATACACAGTGTATACACATATATTATGTAAACATGTTTTTATTTTGAATGTGATTAATCGTTTAACAGCTAGAGTAAACAACATGATCCAACCAAAACAAAATATAAAATACTTTGATTTCAACTAGCTTTCAAGGTTTATTAGCTTTACTTGATGTATTGAAATAACTAAAACTGAAATAAAAAAGTTATAAAAATTTTCATGTGTATGTGAATAAGATCACTGATACTTCAGCAAAACACTCAAAACAGGAGATCTAGCTTGAACAATTATGCATGCATATTTGCTTAGAAACAACAACAGAAACACGAACAAAGAATGCAGACCTGTCTTTAAAAAAAATCCCCTATTAGATGCTGGCATGTTGTGAGTCTGACATATATCCTGTGTCCTGGATTTTATTATCTTTAATGATCCTCTCGGTGCTGCCTGTAATAAGCATCGTTATAAGTAACACTCAGGATGGTGTTTAATGTTTGCAGCCAGTGTAAGAGGGAAAAAATGCCAGGTCTAGCATGGCACGAGAGCTCAAGTGCTCCCAAAACAAGAACCATTCTTCCAACCAGAAACCTACAGAACATTCCCATGATTCCAAGGAGGAACGTCCTGCTGGAACACGCAGGGGCCAATCAGAGCCCTGCAGAGAGGCAGGTGCGTGAACTAGCAGCCCACCGCGCTCATGCTCACATATGGAGCGCAGATTCAACAAAGTGTGAATTCCTCAGGCTCTCTTTAAGCTGCGGGTGGTAAGGTTAGAACATCACTACCAATCCTCACGTATGCTAAAGACATGAACTGATGATCAAAACCTGTGTCAGCACATTTTAGGAACAGTTTTAAGTCGTGGCTGCTGGGATAAATTATACATGCATTTATTTAAAGACTGTTTTAAAAGTTAAAAAAAAAAGAAAAAAAATGTTGTTGAGCCCAATTAGTTTCTTTTGTGTTGCACAGAAGAAAGAAAGTCATAGAAGTTTGGAACCTATAAATAATAAAAGAATGCTAATTTTGGGGTAAATTATCCCTTTAATGCATTGTTGGTGGACATGCATTTTGAAACAATGACTCCATAGACGGAATGGAATTGTTTTTTATGACTCCCAACAGAATTTTTGTCCACGAAGACCAATTCAATGAAGTCACACAATATCAAGTCTACTCACAGTCAGGCTCACCGCAGGAACCCAACACTGCTCAAATCAACAGAATGTACACAAATACGTTCATCGAAAACATGCAGACTCACACACTCTGGCAGAGTGATGACTACGTCCTCGTATTGAGTTTCTACCGACACAGTCGAGCCAACAAATGTCAAGCAATGGAAATAATCAACAATTACAGCAAGAGAGAATGTTCTGGGTTGGATCGCAGACATGAACTTTAGTGCTGTTGCACTGCAAAAAAAATGTAATCCTGATGCATGACAGCTAATTTTTGGGTTTAGTAAAAAAATCCTGTGGGCCGGCAGGAACTCTCTGGGATTAGCATGTGATCAATCCAGCCTCAGACATCTAGTCCATATCTGCGCAGTGACCATCTGATGCATGTCATAAAAAATGCTTTTAAAGTTTCCATAAACCCCACTGTGAATAAATAAGCTTTCAATTGATGTAATTATGGTTTAACATTATCCTACTGTATCTGGTTGAGATACAACTATTTGAAAATATTCAAATATTAGGGTGCAAAAAAATCGACATCTAAAGCTGTCCAAATTAAGTCCTTAGCAATGTTCGTACATTACTAAAAAATTAAGTTTTGGTATATTTATGGAAATATTTTATTTTCATGGAACATTATCTTATACTTAATATCCTATTTTAAGTTCTATGGGAATCATCTTAAACTAATAATATGACTGGCCCTGGTCGTGAGGTACTAAATAAACCCTCTCCATTCTTTCTAAATACGACCAGCTTGCTGGAGAAAGAGTTTAAAAGGCTTCTTGCACATACCTCACAGCTGACATGCAATAATCCTGAAGGTCTGAACGTTCTGCAGTGTGAACTAAGCTGTAAGGTTTCCAGCTGCAGTGGAGTCAAACACATTTTGATGATTCAGTGAGATCTTGTTCTCTCACATGCTCAGTCGCTCACACTTTATTGCCCTATATACAAACAAGAGCCAGGCTGATGAAAACGCATAATCAAATAAAGCAGGTTCTGATCAAATTAAGCATTTAGAGTGACCCCTAACAGACAAACATGCGGCTTTAAAACTGGCTTTTAGATGCATTTAGTTTTTATTAAACAAAATACTTTTTAGTGAATGTTTTAACCTGATTTCATACACCATGAAACACCGTTTTTACATACCTTACTGCATGTTTCGAGGCAGTTTTTCTGTTGAACTGTAGATACACAGGATTTGAACCGGAGCTCCGCGTCTCTTAAGTACATCTCAGTACTCTGTGAGCTACCGAATAAACCTATCGTTTATGAAAACCCATAGATATGAAGCTGCATATATGTGATGCTAACATTTAAAAGCATCAGTATTCAAATTATCATATTAATATTGTTTTGAGGTCATAACATGATAACATAACATAACAGCCTCTAGTCTTCTTTTTTTTTTCATGCTTTTCATGTCTCGTTAAAAAGTGCACCTGGGTACGTTTATGCCATTAAAATCAATGGATAGAGTTAAATTAAGAAAGAATTAGATTTTAAGTTTTTGAGAATCCCCTTACCCCAGTTCGTACTGTACAACAACAGTGTATTGTTCAGACACACACCCATCTGAACTCCACCCAACTGAGCAACTCCTAATACATACTAATATCCCTCACGGCAGTGCCAATGTCACGATATAGTCTGTTTCTAATGAAACACATTATTTGCGTCTCTCTGTGTTTCCAGCATGTGTATTTTCTTCTCTTTTTCTGCCTGTTCCTTTAGGGACTAATGGCTCATGCTGCTTCTCACTTGGCCTGCTGTTTACATATTTTCCATACTGTCTTGATTACTCCATCTCAACCAGTTTGGGTGTTGCTGTTTGTTTTCCCAACTGTATCTATGCCTGCAGCGCTGAGAATTGAGTAGGAAGAGGCACACATAAATCATAAATGATGAGTAATCATGCTCCACTGTCAGACAGGGAATGCCCAGACAGACTTGGCCTTCCTGGATTATGCTGGGATTGTAGACGCAACCCGCATGAAAACACCAGAACAAATTAACCTCTAGGGCGCATGTGATGTTTAGAAGTGTGTAACACCCACGGTGTGTTTAACTTCTCCTTGCATGTCCTCTCAAACAGTGAGCGATGGATTTTGGAGCTAAAATGTGCTTCGTAAAGTATGCTAAAGGTAGCAAAAAAAAAAATGAAAAAAAAAAAAAAAACTCATCTGGAACTCAGAAATCTCATTTCAGTTTAAAATATCTAGTTGTCTAGTTGATTACTTGGTCATACTGAGATTATAAAACCAAACAAGAGAACATAGCAATTTAAACTGATTAACAGTTAACACTTTTACATTAGCATTAGCTAACAAACTAAGCAATACTAAGCAATTGTATTTATCAATACTTATTAATTTATTATGTAATAAATTATAAAGTAAACAATTTCAGAAAAAAAAAAAAATATATATATATATATATATATATATATATGATTAAGACACATTGCCTTACCTGATTAGAGATGAGCACAGAGAGAGGACAAACAAAAATGCCAGTCATGAATTAGAGGCACAAACTGAGGATTTGTAAAGAAAAATGTTGTAGGATTTCATTTTTAAGCCAAGAGGAGACTGGTTTTCCTTTGATAAAGTAAGAAAATTATGTTTCCTTTAAAACTAATCTCCCAGAGGCGCACCCACGACACCAGGACTGCTTCTGGTTTCCCCAGACAGTAGATGTGAAAGAAAAGTGCTTATTAAGTTTGAAATATGGATATTTATCATACAAAAATGCTTGGATTCGCTACAGGAGGACTTTATTTACCCTCCCAAGAACTATGCGTGGGACATTTTATTATGAATATGCACACATTATCTTACGTCTTCCGAAGTCTAAGGCCATCACCCATTTAAACCCTTTCAAAAGGCTTGGAGGGGACTGGACTATTTTTATTGTAACTCTGATTGGATTCGTCGAAAAGCAGAAAGTCACATACACCTAGGATGCTTCAAAGGTTAGTAAAAGACAGGACCATTTTCATGTTTGGGTGAACTTTCCCTTTAAGAGTTGCAGCTTAATGTTTCTGCAAAATATTTGTTTAAAACCCCGGTAATCTGCACAAATTCACTTTCATTATGCAGACAACTCATTCATCATGTCTTGTGACAAAGAGGTGCAGGGGTTGAAGCCTGTATACCGTCATAATCCCTACATGACGTCTCAAGTTCATATATAACACACATAACAAATGAGACAAGATCACGTAAGATCACGTTCTGTTAAAGCCAAAACTCACCAAGCCCATCTAAAAACACCACATCTATCCATATGTTTTGTTTGTTTTTTGTTTTTTTTCAGTTGACAATGACTGTTCATGCTTTCAGCTTTTAATAAGACTGCAGTACTCTGCTTTGCTCAATCCACTCCAGAAAAAATGCAGGAAAGCCTGCATATCCCATCTGGACATGTTCATAACTAAACATCTGATATATGATGCAAGCTCTGATGTTTTTTGTCAGCAAGTCAGGTTCACATCACAAAACGTGTCTCCTGAGGTAAATGAGACGCTGTGTGAGAGAGACGAATCCTCACGAACTCTGAAATGAGACGAATGTCAAAGCACAGGCTTAGAAACATCTGGAATAGAAGCTCAGCTGGGTGACTGCAGCTAGAGACCTACCAAACAACCATGACAATTCATGAGAGATTAAAATTTGTGTAATATACTTAAATAATTGTTAAAAAAATATAACGGCTATATAAAGTTTGTGACCTACAGTATGACTTTTAATTTAACCAAACATTGCATTAGTCAAGTAATTGTGACTTGTATGATATTCTCACTCTAAATGGCCACTATCATCACCTCTCTGACTTCAATCTTGTTCGGTTTCACTCTATTAATCCCCGAAAATCGTATTCCTGTCCCAAAGGGCACATGGGAGTTCACTTCCTTCAAGACATCTCACTCATCAACAGTATTGAACATCAAATGCTTCAATCTGTCATTGACTTCACAATCTGTTTACCTTCCATAATCAGAGTCACAAAGGCTTCTTGTTGTGCAAGATCAGAACATCAGAAGAGACCTGGATGTGAACAGCTCAATTATAGCTGATGGGCACACCCTAAAAGCAAGAAGCCCGTGTGAAGGCATTGTTTCCAGCAGAAGAAGACTGGAGCCACTCTGCAGTGCTGAGGACGTGCAAAACCTGAGAAATACAGACGAGAATCAAAGGCTGGGAGCTGAGCCAGAGAGGAGGGACTCGAGAGCGAGCTAAAGGAAAGCAGTGGAGTCTCAGGGATGAAGCTAATGGTCAAAAACCTCTCGCTTTGCCCTCTGCGTCTGAAAAACCTTAAGAACATCTCAAAGAACATCCTGGCAACCACCCAGTACACGCTAGTAATCGCAGCAGCGAGTTTTGTACAGGCAAACACCACTCACATTTTTCATAAAATGTAAGTCATTATTATTTTGGACTGTATTTAAGAGAAATAAACCTTTTAAAATATAATGACTATGTCCCAAAAAGTAGAAGGGTTCAATTTAGTCATTTATGAAAGTGGGGGTCATGTCCTTCACAACTATAATACCTGCTACGCCCTGCCAAGCTCATCTCCATGCCAAACCAAGAGTTTAGCAGCACCCCACAGCTCTATACAACCACTTCACCCAAAACTTCTCTATTACATACCAGACATAAATCATCCTTAATGACAAACTAGTCTCTCTGAAGTAAGTCCCCAGAACGGCAGACAGACCATTGGATATGAAATGATGCTGAAAGGCCCTGCCAGAGTGCAGCTTGCAACCCCTTCTGTGCTTGCATATGAAGCAATGGACTGCGCTGTAGTGGCATAAGCTGACTAGGGGTAAGAAATGGCAAACCACTTCTAAAATAAAGCTTGCTGCAGGACCGTATCCAAATGAGGCATGACACTCCGCGGCTTACTGCATGGTCACAGGCTCATATAGCAGCTAGATAAAAACACAGCTAGAAAATACTCAGCATGTGTTCAGAATTAACAAAGCCATAATAATAGTTGTGTTACAGAATAAGACTAGGCGGTATAGAAATTGGTAGCAGAATTTGCTAAATACCAACACTGAACTCTATAGGAATCATCCTGTAATCATTACAAAACCTAATGGGAGAAATCACATTACAAAATGTGCATAGTAAAAAAGCATAGTAAAAAGCTTGCACAGAAGCACTATGCTTACCTGGTACTGGAGAGTTCGTCAAACGATATTTAAATGATGATAAAAGTCCTATTCCTTAATTTCCGAATGCGTGGCAGTGTATTTTGGTACTAAACAACTGCTTTAGCCGTGCACTAAAATGTTATGAGGAGGAGAGTGTGCGTACAGGAGATCCTGCTGCTTAGAAGCCCAGAACACACACTTCCTTTCAACCACACCTCAATCAGACTTCATGAGCATATTGTATATTTTTACTTTTAGCAGAAAAAACATATGTAAACTCATATAAATACATAAACTTGTGTAATCTCAACTCTATACTGATATTATATATATTTACATATATATGTACACAGACATATTATATACATAAGTAAATAATAAGAAAAAGACAAATGAACCACATACTGTACATACTGTAAGGTTGTGCACTATTAAGAACAGAATTGGGAATTCACTTTAAATTCTTGAATTTTAATTGAATTTAACAGGATTCAGAACTGCAACTTGTATTTGAATTATACAATAAAATGTACACATTTACATGTTTTACTGGAAAAGCAAATCTAGGGATGCAACAGTACAATTTCTTTTCAGAAACGATCCAATCGGATTTTGTAAAGTAATAACAGAAGCGTGTAGGAGTGGCCTCGTTTTAACTTAAGCTGGTAATAACATCCTAACTGTTCTGTCTTCGGTTTATTAATCATGCTTAATAATCCAATCACTAGATTTGTTATAATGGATGCCCCAGCTGAAAGCCACAAAACAATGGATAGCTGTGAGCAAGGGAAGAGATGATGAGAAATCATTGCGGTCAGTGTACTTTGCTTTAACATATCAAGGACACGAGTCACAAATCTGGCAATGCACCTGCTAAATAAGCGAGAGGAACTCATCCATGTAGAGCTGTGCAGCATAGTCAGGAACCATATGGGCTTCACACCAGTGTTCAACGGATAGGGTGGAGCACTGCTTTTCCTGTTCAAGGGGGAAATACCCCGGACCAGATCCCCAGGACCAAACCCAGGTTTGAGTCATTCTGTGTACTTCTTGGCTATTAGTGGATGCAGATTTTGGAAGGAGACCCATCATTGTTCTGTCTGTACATAGTTCCTCTATTTGTCCTCAATTGAGACCTTTACATCTTTAAAAGCTCAGTAGGGTCAGCACAGTGAGAACTAGAAGTCGTTTGAGGTGGAAAAACAGCCAAATCCAGGAAGCCATTGGCTTCTATCACAACTCCAGCCCGTCTGACCAATTCAGGAGCAAAATTGCACTCCTCGAGTGGCTAAAAAAATAAACATGGTAAGGTTATAAGTCTCTTGCTAGCAGCCGGCCAGTCCTCCAGCTGAAAGCAAGAAACATTGAGCTGGGGAAATGAGGTGAAACGTCGTAAAAGACAATGCTGTGTTTTTAGAGTCTCACGCCAGGACTAACAATGTGCTATGATCTTAAAAGGTTATTTAAAAAAGTGGGAAAGAAAAAGAATGCTTAGTTGTTTAAGAAAAAGGTGATTTATGTTGGTCAGAGTTAGTCCATTTTCTTACATTGACTCCCTAGGAGCTGAACTAAACATTACTCACGCTCTTCCCTTCCAGGAAAGGTCTTAACCCAAAACTCAACGAACATATCAAAAACATTGTCTGCATAAAAGTAGACAACGTATGTTTCCAATGCATCTTAACACTCACTGCTGTTGTGCTAACAACCAGAATACTCAAGTGGGATTTTTCAAAAGGTGCACTTACTTTTTCCAACATGATTACTCCGTTAACTCTGAAAGTGCCTGTTTTTTTGAATAGCCTGTTTTACTTTTGCTTTGTTTGCTTTTAGTTCTCTCTTTCACTCATTTTTCTTCGCTGTTAAATAGCCTAGTTTAAAAAAAGAACCGCGTGCATTTTACTTTCACTTTTAAATTAGCGTCAATTCGACATCAAATGCTTAAATCCAATTCAAGCAACAACAACGCATAACATAGACCTTTTATTAACAAATTGAATAAAAATACACAACGCTACCTATAAAATAAAATAAATAACTTGTACAAAGTTTAAATAGTTAAAAAAACTGTTAAGAATGAGGAACAAATAAATATGAAACCATTAATTAACAAAATGAATAAGAAAATAAGGAGGCATGGACAACATACACCTTGATTTCAAAATAATGAAAATACAGTTTAAATAAAGCAAAAATCTGCAGAAATCATGGAACCAAATAAATAAGAAACTAATGTTTTTGTTGTTGATTTTTAACTTCCATTATCGTTTAGATTAATGGTAAGTTAACAGGCTTTTCAAAATCCAAAATATTTTAACAGGTGCTTTTGCATTTCGTTTTGAAACTTCTAAATCGTTGTCTTGTCTTTTTCACCTCACTCTTCTTGTCCATCAGCTCAACTCACTTTTCTCACATGATGAATGGAATCTGATCAGTAGCGACTATTAATCGTTTGATGCACTGCACTGAGCAGCCACGTTCAGTTTTAATTGTCTGTTCTCTCAACAAACTAACTGATGTTGATTATTATAAAAAAAATCTAAACGACGGTGTAGGGCGGTGTCACGGTGACGTGTTGAGGGTTGGGGCTTAATAACGGTATTACCGCCAACACCGACTATCACATCAAGCCTACTGCTCAGCACAATTACCTTCAAAATGCTACTTCACAATAATAGTAGTTGATCTGAAAGATACAACTGACTGTATATTCTTAAAATCAAAGATTTTAAAAGGTTTTAAAATGGTTTATACAACTATGGCCAACTGCTTGTCCACATACATGTTACTAACATGAAGCCATGATTTAGCTGTGTGTGTTCAAAGACATTCAGGGTAAGTGGGAGAGAAAGACATTTCAGATTCTATAAATAGTATTCAAAGGATCTGGAAAGACCAGCTGGAACACAAACAACGACATCATAGCATAGATATTCTATAGCCTTCATGTATTACCAAATACGGATGTATAGTTCAATAGACTAAAATGACTAATGGTTTTATCTCCTGGTTGGTACAAAGGCAATCTAGTGTATTTGCAGCTGCTGCTCCATACGTTGAGTAGGAAGTTTTACTTACACATAGTGATCATATTTCTCATTGCTAATGTAAACAAGCATTTCAGGGGCCCAAGTTAAAGCTGACGTGTTTATTGTTCTAAAGAAAACTTTCTCCTATTTGAATCTTTTAAGTGAAAAAAATCATTTTGTTCACTTCCATGCAATGAAAATTCTCTCTCATCTGAATTTCATAACTGCGTTCTACCTTCAAAGACTGACTACAGCACAAGAAAATTGCATTTGGGCTGTGGAGGAACAGTTCATTAGTTGGACCTAATTGACAAACATGCCTCTTCATGAGTCTATTCGTCTGAATGAGAAGCTTGCAAAAAATTTAATCCATTTTGTTGGTGAAGTATTTAAAAAGAATAAAGTTTAGAATAAATTAGAATATTAGTTTTGTGAATGGTTTATGACTCATAGGACAAGAAATCTGCAGACACGATAACTAAATTACCATGAACCGATTTGAAACATTTGAGCCACTGAACAAAGTTGATGGAATGAATAACTGACTTAACACAAGAAGCGTGCAGAAAATTTTAACCTAGTGAACCAATGAACAAATCTTATTAATGAACTGATTCAATTGTGAGTTAATGGTTTGAATCATTAAAAAAACTAAACAAAAAAAACCTCAACAAATCATATTAGTGAGCTGATACTAAGGATTCAACTCACTGAAATGAACTAAAATGAATAATATCTAATTGATTTCAATTATTTTAATGAGAAAGTAAACATTTCATGTTTCAGAATACACAAAAAAGCCACATCTGACATCTTTGACTAGGTTTTCTCACACCTTTTAATTCACACTGATTTCCTCTGGCATTTCCAGTAATTGCCCTCCTCAGCATGCTGACTCTCCCCGCAGTGAACTGGCACCGTACACACGTGCTCGCCAACGGCGTCTCACATTAGCTTTCTACAGCCCATGGCTGGCCTTTGAGTCTAATGATTCATTTACTCTCCCACTTAACCTCACTTGCCTATATTTACAATCACCCAGAGACTGTAACTTCATTTTCCAGCCTTTGGAATTCAAATCAAGTCCAGTCTCGCGGACGTGCCTAAACTCGTCCAAGCCTGTGTGCAATGAACCCGCTGTGAACCGCTGCAGTCGTTTCCGACCCCTTGTGAAACCAGGCTAAGCTGTCGACAGAAATGAGCAATCGTAACGAGAGAAGAAGAGATGTTGGAGAAGGTGAATATGTTGTGATTGGAGCTGTCTGACCTGCACAACCTTCTGTTATCTAAGACACATTTATGAGTCGTTCTTTGGGCTGAAATTTGTCCCAGCTCTTTTACCTGCCAAAAGACTAAAAGTGAAAAAAGAAAAAATATCGAAGACACATTAAAATGAGAAGCAACACAGAATAAAGATGCATTTTGAGTGTATTTTGTCTTACTGCAACTATTAGATACTGTATAAAAGAATAATACAGTATACAGTTAGTCCTAATATTCTAAGCAATGTTGTTTCTCAAGTAAATTTATCCTGAATTGTTGAAGTTTTTACTGGAAAACAAGACAAAAAAAAACATGTTTTACTAAATATCAATGTTTCTTCTCAACATTGTAGTCATTATGTTTATTATAGTTGGATGTTTCTATAGCACGTGTCTGTCCGCAATGTCATATTTGTGTTCATGTGCCATTTGTCTGGTTTCTTCCAACATTTCTCAGAGCAGAGCCAGATAGTCGCCAAGTCTGGACAGTGCAAATGGTCTAAGCATTTGTTTTTTGTGGCAGAGGTTAGACAGCAGCCACATCTTATCTAAATACGGACGTGGAGATTTATGGAATAGCATGTCGGTGTGGAAAATGTCCATCTGACACGGGCTTGATTTATATATATTGTTTGAATTTGTATCGAGATGTCAACAAGAAATTAAAACTGACCCTATTCATTTTTATAATGCACTGTCCTAGACTTACTGGGACAATTGCTGCTCCTTATTTTTTCAATACAAGTCCATACAAGTACAATCTTTAATCAAAAAAATTACTTTTTTTTATTTTTATATGTACATTGGGAGTGAATAAAATAGCACATTTGGGCTTATTATTATTTACAGTTTCAGAAGATTGGCTTCTTTACTTTGCAGGGTCTTTTTGCACTTCATACAGCTTTTTACATTAACTTTTAAGTGATTCCTGTAATAAAATCGGGAGTAATCCAAAGGCCAGCTCTGCATCACTCATTGTCATTTTCATCTTTTATCTAATGACAGGAAACGAATTGCATCCATTCTTGGATGATTTGGTCGGAAATTCCACAGTGATTTTGGCGAGGGAAGTTGTTACATGTCTTTAAACAGATCTGGGGCATTTTTTGAGCCTTAATCGCAGTTTAATCAAGGGAGCTTCAGGGTGTCATAGCTGTCCTCCCAAATCAGACGTAATCTATCAAACAAAAAACCCCGTCCTATTGTTGTTGTTTTTTCTTGATAATCTCAAAAAGAACACATCCCTGCAAGTCCCCCCAAATGGTCAAGTGTTGCTGAACGGCTGTGATCTGCAAAGCAAACTCAGAGCTCAAAAACACGCACCCCTTCGCACCTCTGGAATTTCCTGTGGGTGCAAAAAAGTGGCACAGCAGTAGGTAGGACTAGCTGCCTGACACAAAAACACATAACCAATATACACAATAATAGCTGCCATATGGAGCTCAGAGATGATGGAGAGGAGCAATCAGCGGCTCTGTTTCAAAACCTAGTGAGCTGCCTAAATAGGCTGCATTTTAAGGCACCTCTTAAGCATAATGGTTCCAGAAGTGTTTTGTTTTTACAGCGATGCCATACAGTAGAAGAACCATTTTTGGGTCTCTGAAGAATCTTTCAGTGAACAGTTCTTAAAAAAAGTACCTTTTTTCATTCTTAAAACACCATTCAAAACAGGACTTTCATACAGGAAAGGTTGAGGAGCTTAATTTTGGGGAGGGTATTCTAGAACAAGGAACGAGTCGTCCAAGCCAAACATGTCCTGGGACAGCATGCGGTTTTTTTAGTGTACGCAGATACCCTTCGTCTACCAGAGGGGCTACTATCAAGGAAAAAAATGTCCTTTGTGATAAGCTTTGTTTGGTTTCCAGGCAGAAATGTGATGGTGGATTTGACGAAAGGAGCCTAACCTGTACAAGCAGACACAACCATTTAGGGAAGTTCTGAAGGCTCACAACCTGTTCTCAGTCTCTCACAATTTCAGTGTTGCAGGCATTTATTTTAAAGCAAAAAATGTTTTGTGTCTAACATGACAAATCAAGCATGCTTTGTTGCTTACCTTAACCTCACACTTCCTGTGGCAGGCTAACCGGCAAACTGCAAAGAAAAACAACAACCCATTATATTTTCCTTTAAAAATTCAATTGTACATTTAAAAAACTTTGTTAACTAATACTTAGGGGTTTAAGTAGCATTTAAGTAAATTGTGGACTTCTAAAAAAAAAAAAAAATAAAATAAAATAAAATACAATACTTTTTAAAAATATTTTATCCTGTATGTTTACCATTACCAAAAGGCTTAACTAGGATGTAAGCACACATTGTGGAATTGGGAAGAAAGCAAAAACAAAACATTCACTTCAATAAGACAATTTACATCAGTATTATTCAATGAAAATAAATCTGTACTCAATTAACAGATTCACAGAGTATCTGTGGGCCCAGAGAACATAAAGAACCTCCTATCCCAGCCCATTCCAATCCACCTCATACAGGTACAGCACACTTCAGCAAACAGTGGTCCAAACGCTCTTCTTACACAGAGCACAGTCTGTTCTCCACGTCTGACCTGCCATACCACAGAGAGGGGCGGAGCTTCAACAACAGAGGGTCTACACACAACCAGGGTTTTTTTAGTCACTGAGGTGATGAAATATCTCCAAAGGCACACCTAATCTCTCTCAAACTACTCTAATGGCAGACAGAGACAAGTACAACTTTTTAAAACATGGTGAGCTGCCTTGTTGCATACTGTCTACATAGGGAATGAGAAGTTACATTGCTGTAGTCTGATTTGTCCAAACACAGTGCAAAACAACAACAAAAACTTTTCTTAGTCGGTTTAGTCTTATTTTTACAGAGTTGTTTCTGTCAGTCAGAGAAAATCTGAATTGTTAGATAAAGGCTCAGTTTCGCAAAAAGACTTAGCCTAAGCCAGGACTAGGCCTTAGTTAAATTAAGATATTTAAGCAACCTTTAAAAAATGCCTTTAGAAGAAAACATTACAGGTGTGCCTCTTGACAAAAAACAATGACACTGACATTTCAGAGCAAGACCTTTTTAGTTTAAACAGCGTAAACATGCAAGACTTTCAATTCTGACTTTATCCCCCAGTTTCACAGACAAGGCTTAAGCTAGTCCCAGACTAAATTGCATGTTTGAGCTGTCTCAGATTAAATATCCTGCCCTGACAAATCTTAAAAGATGTCAGTATCATTGTTCTGTATTAAGATGCTCACCTGTAATATTTTCTTATATCTTAATTTAACTATTGCCTAGTCCTAAGCTAAGCCCTGTTTGTGAAACCAGGCCTATATCTCACAGTTCCAAAAAAAAAAAAAAATCAGAATTGCAAGATAACCTTAAAGGGTTTGGTTTAGGATGTTAAAACAATTAAAATCCTTTAAATATCTCAACTGCAATTAAAAATTACTGCAATTAAAATTATCGATGTATATTCATGTACTGTATCATACTGTCTACTGTCAGTTTTGCAGCTAAAATTTCTGTTGATCTAAAGATGGGGCCGGAGGTGAGATATTTTGCAGAACAAGACAGACATTAAGAACATGTTTTTGCAGTTCATAAGTGAATGATTTAGGATATTCTTGGAACAATTTTTTTCTTAATTATTATTTTTGTGTTATTTGTGCAAATATTTGAGCAGCAAAACCGTACAAGACATCAAACAGTCCAATCTTGCTGCCTAGCTTCTAAAGTCAGTGTTACAAGCTAGGCAGTCTGGGGAACATGCCCGTTTGGCCACATAATGTTCCTATGTAGGCAGCTTACTATGTTTTAGAATAGAGCCCATCTTCCTCCTCAACCCTGTATAACCCTCTTTTGAACTCCAGGTCACAGCATGAAAACACAGAACTGGAGGCTACTACTACTAACAAATTCTTTCAATCTCAGATGATTCCTTTAAGAGTGAGAATCTAAAAGTGCTTTGGGAGAATCCAGAATTTCAAAGAGTTTAAAAGAATGTGCTTATTCTGGAGCAGACTGTACCTTATGTAATATTGCCTTTTTCCTGTCTTGGTTCACATTTTTCTGTGCATACGTTATATCTGCAGTGTTTATTTTGTTAACTCATTGGTTTAGTCTTTGAGAAAAGTACTGAACCATGGGAGCCTTTCAGGAGTCGCAGAAAAATATTTGAGAATATTTTCATTAGCATGCGATCCTCCTGTTAGGGAGTGTGTTGGATGTGAGACAGTTTAAAGAACTGATGAGTGTTTAGTTCTGGTGTGGCTTAGTGGTTGAAAATCTGGACTAGCTATGTAGGTTGCAGGTTATGCATTCGGCAGATGCTTTTTTCGAGTGACTCACAAGGTGTGCATTCATCACTTTGTCAGGTTGCATGCTCCCTGGGAATCGAACCCACGACCTTGGCATCGTTAGTGCCATGCTCTAATAGTTACAGAGCTACAGGAACATCTACCCCAGAAAAAGGTGATTCATGAGCTGCCATCATTGAGAGCAGAACACTTAACCCAGGATTGCTCCAGTGCACTGTAGCTGTAAAACAAAGTAAAAAAGCAAAAAGAGGCCAATCTTTACCTTCTGTAGGTGTAAGAGGTGTTCATCTGTAATGCACCACCATGAGTGGCATGATGATATAATAAAAGCCACCAATGGTGAATAAGTGCAATGCATAAATAAATAAATAAGCATAAAAACCAAAATGGACACTGAGATATTCTAAAGCATTCAGAAATCTTTAGAAAGTCATTGCTAGTACATTTCACAAATAATTCTAACATCACATATAAAAATATGCTAAAATTTACATTTTGACATAGAAAAACTAGAATAGCATTTTCTTGTACTTACTCCAATAACCTTTCACAAAAAAAAAAAAATGTATGTATATATATATATATATATATATATATATACAC
>JAUCMT010019183.1:0-20044 GCA_032357475.1 Enteromius thamalakanensis | reverse complement strand
ATAAGGAGATTGGTGGCAGCTGCGATCGTTCGTGCGTGCTTCCTCCTGAAATTCGATTAATTGCTTAATCGTCATTTTGAAGTATTGTTTCATAAATATACCATCATTGCAACACATTCTACAGTACAAGCTTAAAAAACCTGTCATGAGTATTTGTTGTCAATGTTCATCACGTGCCTGAACCAGACCTCTTCTTTCTCTGCCTCCACATCAAATAAACGTCCTTCGAAGCTTATTGGCTGATCATTCTCACCAAGGAGCATTTCCTTGTAAAGCTGCTTCTTTCAGGGCTACATGTCCTTCTTTGCAAGCTGTAGCCCACAAAAAAAAAAAAAAAAAACAGCTGTGGGTTTTTTTTCTACGTGGGAAAGGAAGTGAATTGGTGGTTTTACTACAGATAAGAAATGAGTTGCCATTCTTTTTTTGGATAATTATGGTTGCAGTGTTTGACCGTTTGCAAGTTTTATTTCCAATTGTTTTATTGTCATGTTTATTAATCTGTCTTTTGATTTCAGAATGAGCCTGTTTCTCTTAAAGGCACAGTTCATCTAAAATGTAAATGATATAATTTATTACTCACCCTCATGTCATTCCAAACCCATTAGACAAACTAAGATACTTTCTGACCCTGCATAAACAGCAATGCAACAAGGCCAGAAAGGTAGTTAAGTATATTGTTAAAATAGTCATAACATAAGTGGTTCAACTGTACTTTTATGAAGCTACAAGAAAATATATAGTGTGCACCAAGACAAAACAAAGGTTTTATGAGTTTGGAACAGCATGAGGATGATTTTTATTTGTTGACAAATTTTTGGGTGAGCTTTCCACTTAAATTTGTAATTTAGTCAATTCCCACACCAGAATATCAGGTAGTTTAATTAAACTTAAACAGACAATTGCCTTTATATATATTACAAAGATATATTCCCTTTTTTTTTAGTTCTATGCAAACATCACATTTTTTTAAGGTTATTAGTTTCTCAATCAAAAACAATTCAAGGTGCAATAAGAAGAATTGCATTTACAAATTGAAATTCACTCTCCTTGTGTTTCATGAACGAGGCCCTCAATCCGTTTAACAAAATAAATGCATTTACAACAAAATACAGGACTGCTTTTCCAGAGTTTTTCGATAAGAAGCAATACAAGAAGCAAGCTGCTTATTTTAAAATGCCATTTGCGAAGGCAGCACAAGCAATAGCCACAATCACTGGCCGTGTCCAAAACAATGCCCGCAGATTAGCCTTTAATAGTCATTAGGCTTTGTTGGCTCTTGAAAGCCCCAGTGTGCTATGGGATTTCATGTGGCTGCCGGGAGTTTTCCCAGTGTCAGCAGAAGGGGGGCATTTTTTTGTAAGCTGAACAACAGTAAACAGATTATATAGCAGACAAACAACAGAAAGTGTTCCTAACTGATCACCTCATTACAGAGGAATAACAAGGCCAGCTAAGATTAGCAGCGGGGGAATGAGAACTTGATTGTGGTGGTATTACAGAGGTCCCTTAAACCGCACTGCTTATTAACCGCAGGTTGGAACGCTCCTGTGTGGGTTTTAAATGGAGTCGGGCTCCTCCTGTAGGCAGGCTGTAGACGTTCCCTCAGTGGGATCACATTAACCCTCGCTGTGAGCAGCATGGCTGCCCTACAGAGCTCTGGAAGTAGGACTGCTAATTTAGCTTATTATAATTCAAAGACGTATTTCACTGGTTGCTTGGTTACAGAGAGAGCTCACTGCATGACCAAGACCTCGGTTTATTTAAATCAACAATTGTGCACTTTGGGCCATTTATTTCAGGCACCACAAAAGAAAGGATATTGACTTTTTTTTGTGCAATAAGTGTTTAATGTTATTGATGTCACTGAATGGGTCATTTAGGCTCATTAGCCTGTATCTGAATCAGTAACTTTTTCAAAATGATTGAAACTAATTTTCATATGGAAAAACACATTTGTTGCACTGCGTTGGCCCAGATGCAGTAATTTATAGCACCATGTGCAGATGGTGTTACCCGTTCCAATCAATACCTTTATACTATTATGGTGGCTTATCTTTAATAGAATCACAATGAATTGAATCTCACAAAAACATGCAATGAATTATCATACATTTAAAAGACAAAAATGAAAGACATTTCACTTTTCATCATGAAATGGCAGCATGTTTTTTTAAACCAATGCTATCATTTATTTGTTTATTTAATACATTTACTTTTTTTTAATGTGCTTATTTCTGTACTCATTCATTTATTTGTTTGTTTGCATAATGACATTAGCAAACACAATTACCACTCACATTACCGTAATACATGACAAAAAACCATAATCAACTGTTTTTTGTTCTATCAACCATAATGTAATGAAGCTACGAGAATACTTTTTGTGTACGCAAAGAAAATTAAAATAATGGCTAATTTGTCTCTTCTGTGTCTCTCCACATCACCGTAGCACCATTTTGAAGAAAATCCACTAAACACAAACTATGTACTCAAATTTTCTATGCATATTTACACTTTGATTTGAACAAAAACAGCGCATGCTTGTGGCAACACTCCATAATAGTGCTACAGTGATTGTGAAGAGACACAGAGGAGACCAAATAATGAATAAATTAGTTTTTTTTTGTGTGTGTGTGTTTTTTTTTTTTTTTAAAGTTTTCTCGTTGCTGCGTAAAATTCAGGTTGAACCACTGATGGCAGATGGACTATTCTTTTACGTCTTTAATACTTTTCTTTACCTTGAGTGTTCATTACTTGGCAGTAAATGGGACAGTCACACTCGTCCTGGTTTTCAACTAAAATACTTTCAATTTTGTTCCAGGAGTCAAACTAAAATTTTAAAGGGGTCATACAAACCCAATTCTCCACAAGCTAATATTCTTTAGGGTCTTAATGGAAAGATTGGAATTTCTTAAAGATAGTTTTAAAAACGCAAATTTTCCCCTGTCATAAACAGCTGTTTTGAAAGCACCCTGTTTTGTGTACTTCCCCTTTAAACCTTCAGGAGCTCCACTGACTCCGCCCCTCTTTTCCGACGCTCTCAGAGGATCTTTTTTTTAGCCGTAATCATAGTGAAACTTGCAAATCAGCACATTATTAGGAAAGGCGATTGCAAAGATTCATTAAAAGACATTATACTCACTGCTTCTGTAGGTGAGGCTGGATCATGAATGATTCGCGTGAACATAAACGCATTTCGGTTGTTCAAGGTGGCGTTTCCCTTCAGAACCAAATGTAAGGTTAATCTTCTGCCTTCAGTATCTCAGATGTTGGGGGTAAATGACTACTGCTATGTTCATTAATACATTCCACAACAAAACACCTCAATCTCTTAGGAGTCTTGCTTGTCTCTGCGTCTCGGTCTGAGGTAAGACACCAGTTCAGTCTATGTGACACGCTGCTGTCAATCAACCATTGTGGGAGTGGCCTCCGTCAGTCCAAACAGCTTGTAAAAGAGCATGTGGCACTAGATGACCCCTTTAAGAATTTGGAACGACATGTCGGTAAGTGATTAATGACAAAATTTTCATTTTGGGGTGGAGTATCCCTTTAAATTACATTTTATTTTTTTAAATACATTTTGAACTTATATTTTGATTTTTGGAGTGAAATTCTGTTCCTTTTTTAATCCCCCAAAAAATAAGCCACACTCATTATCTGACTATTTGCTCTGTTTCTCCCCCCCCCAGAATTTTCTAATATAAAATCTATCCAAGACAGTGAGCAACATATGTTTTCACCCACACTTACTCCTCTCCTTGACCACTCACCGAGACAAATAACCTTTTATTTGGAAACATGACAGAAACCTGGGTCGAACAGATTTCCTGGGGAATCTGTCACAGTAGAGGTCTGTATTAATCACTCGCTCACTCGAGCCCCGTCACACCCGGTGTGTAGGTTACTAATGCGTCTCTGCCGCTCTTCTGGACAGCAGCCACTTTCAGTTGTCTGAATGTCTGGTGCAGTTCGAAGGCTTGCCACAAGAGATGCTTCTAACTGTCTTAGCAAATTGCACCATCGTCTAAGGAAGTGGCAAGAAAATAAGGAATGGTATAAACTACCCGTTTCTTCCCGTTTCCATTTTTTATATCTTAGCAGGCTGCACAGTCCAACCAGCAACACATTTCCAGCTCTTTAAATCCAAACTCAATCAAAACTTCATCCTGAATGCAGACCGCATCTGTGTTGTGCTAAAATGCACGCTGGTCCTCTGCACCCAGGGATTAGTCAAAGAATATTAAGTATGGATGCAATTCCCATTACAAACCTCATGAAATATGCATAACCGGTATGAATTATAAAGAGAAAGCCTTCTGAATGTATCACAGAGCAGGACTGGAGGTCATTATGTGGTCTGTTAACGTTTCATATCGCCGCTTAAAGTTGCATTTGAACTTTTAGTGGCTTGCCCCCCGCCACAGTGTGTTTGGCAAGCTTCGCTTAGCCTGCACAGCTGTCTGCAGTCAAGCCTCTGTTAGCGTTTGGCATATGGACATCGGTAATAGCGGAAGAAAAATGGGATGTGACATTTTCCATGAAACGTGTAGCCATGCGAAGCTGGGGATCATCAGAGGTTCGACAGGTCGCTGTTAATGTAAGATTTCATACTGTGATTTCAATACAGTGAAGAAGTGCAACAGATCAGTGTCAGGACTTTTGTAAAAGATAAATAAATAAGAATATGGTCTCACTTCATGCAACGTTATAGGCTTTTTAGTGACCTTCCCTGTGTGTCTTTTAGTTTTGAGGTTTTTCCTTTAAATTAAGTTCCTCCGTAGATTTTTAAGCCAGAATGCAGCTTCCAAAAGACAAAAATATCTATAAAAATAATTTTAATAAAAATAAAAAAAATTCATATAATCACACCCGCTTGATTAGAACGTTCAACACCTCATATCAGCTGCTAAAATTAAATCTAAAAATTTAAATTCATATCAAGAAAAATTTGCTTTTAACTTCGCTCCATTTGTCACATTTAGCTAACTGTCCATGCAGTGTTATCTAAACTATTTGGTGACTTTTAGTATGATGTTTCAATGATTACAAACATTAAAATGGTAAACAAATCAGTAGTTCGTGGAAACACTTCAAATATAAAGTTTTATGACATTAGCATATATTATAACTTATCACAGAGCAGTGATTTTAATTAAGATATCAATATTTTGTGTTGTAATGTTTTCTTTGCATTATACCTGGAGATGATGACAAATCACAAGTGTCAATTATTTCCTTGAAATTGTAATTGCAATTAATAATTACAATATTCAGTGATCTTTGGAATAGTGTCATATCATTGATTGAAGCAACTGCATCCCATATTTTATATGAAAATAAAAAAATTAAGCAATTATCCTCACCACAACTGAGGATCCTGTATTCTGGGGGTGTGCCAAAGTATTGCCCTTCTGGAACATGGTCAAGATTGTAGCATATCAAATACCAAGAGATTTCAGAACATTATCTGGTCACTTAGTAGATATTGGGTTAAAAGAGGATGTGTATCTCATAAATACATATATTGCATATAGTATTAATATACACCCTTGTTGTATGACAATGTTGGTTCTTCATTTTTTTTTTGTTCTTTTGTTTTCCCATGTCTTTTTAATGTACAAAAAATGTTTTTGCAAAATGTTCCTTAAAAATAAAGTTAAAATATAAGACAATAGACAATCTGAAAACAAAGATGTTATTGCTTTTATTAAGCATTAGGAATAAAATTTCATCTATGCATTGTTTTGATTGCTCCTTTAAATAAAGTAAAAAACGCATGGTATTATTTTATACTAAAATTAAAAAAATGGGGGGGAAACTCCTAAGACAACTTTTAAAAAGAAAATTGTAATTAATACAAAATTAAAAAAAATTGCGCAACCCTTCTTTGCACTAAAATCACTGTTTGGCTTAAATGTTGCATTAAAATATTAAACTCTATACGCTTTCTTGCACTGATTCTTCATCATCATATTCATAATATATTCCAATTTAAGTCTTATTCACAAACCTAGATCTTCTACTGGCTTTAGTCAGAGGCAGGTGGTATTTATCATTTATTTTAGAGAGCAATTAATTGGACATGAATTAGCCTAGTATATACACCTGTGAACAAGTGACTCATCCTGTTAATTTTTCTGTTAATGATAAATGTGTGTGCGTGCTAAAAATTCATTTCGTGAACTTTGAGTATGCTAACACATAGAAATCCTCAAAGGTAATGTAAAAGGACAGGACGCCACACAAAACCCCACTTATGATGTAACGGGGGCTTTTTATGTTTCTTTCAAGATTCAGAATAGGTGTGTTCTGCACTGCTTACTGCAATGCCACTTACTCCACATCTGGAAGCAATTGCAATTATGGTAAACATGAAAAAATAGGCTACAGCCGAAACTGCAGAGACGCACATAATTTCCACATACTGAATTAAATACAATTGAGGGCCAGTGATGTGTGATCAACATCAGACAGGTTTGATTCCTGATAACACGCTTGTCCTGATAAGGCAAGCAACACTGGGTCGCTGTGATTTCCAAAATGCGATTTTTATTTTATTTCAGCAGACACTTTCACCAGCAAGAGAGACAGCAAGTGAAAGGAAGCAAGATGGAGAGATAAACATACAAAAAGAGGAAAATGGAGAAGAGGGGCTTTTGCGTGTCTGTGCCCTGCAGAGCCACTCACAGAATCTGCGCTCGTCTCTTTCCTTTCTAGGTCCTCTGGATTTGGTGAAGGTGACGTGTCAGTCACCCGTGGTGATGTGATGTGACGTGTCATCGCCGCAGGTGCTGGTGCACTTGTCACAGCCTCAGCTGGCTCGCTCCATTAATGTCCGCCAGATCTCCAACGCTGCCGCCACACACCACCTTTTCAGACCAGTCGTGCCTCGTTTGCCCAACTCAAGCCTGAGGCAGAGCTCTGCATGCACCACAGATACTGAATGATGGACACCTAAGCTGTCTCCTGTTGTAGTCGCCATTTACAGAACAGTGCACAAGGGCACAGTGGCGTCTGAGGAGTCAGGCTGAAGAAAGACAATAAGGATAAGCCTGACCTCCAGCTTTTTTCGCATTTATTCTTTTTCCCCTCTGTGGCCTTTACAATAATCCAAAATTCATTTTTACTGAAGGCACAAAGTCACCTATGTGAGCGTATGCGCTGAAAAACTAATATTTTTGTTGTTTGTTCAGTTTGATTAAAATGAGCCAGTGCAACACAAGTCTTAAACTTCTTATATAACCTAATTTCAGTGTTTTCAATATGCTTCAATAACTGAAACTGGTTATTCCCAGCATGCTTGTCATGGGAGTTTTGAGGGTGGGTAAATGTGTAAGTGAGCAAATTACGCCTTGTTTTTTAAGGAAAAATATGTATGTTTAATGTCCAGAATGTAAGAATGTGGTAGAATATAAAAAAGTTTTGTGTTATGTTGTATTACCTTTATTTTGCTTTCCTATAGGTAGTAGTTCTAATAGTAGTCTTTTTCTTTGCTTTTGAGCAAATAAATATAGAAAGAAATATTGAATTGCACTGAGGGGGAAATTGTGGGACTGGAAAGGCACCACAAGCCAAAGGACTCAAACTTGGGTCATTACCCACTATATTTAGATGTTTCTTTTAGCATTTTTTGTATGTGGTACAAATTAATGCAAGCTGCTTAGAGTTGTTTTGAAAATGCACATTTTTGAAATGTAGTAACAGAGTATTGGTCATTTTGCAAGAAGTTTTCTAAAGCAGTGTTTTAAACTTGCCCATCACTAATCATTAAATAATGTCAATTCAAAACAATTTTAAAACACATTTTTGAAAGGCAGTAGCACGGATTCTTTGGAAGGAATTTACATGCCAACAAGATCGTGCTCTTGTGTTCTCACTTTGTTTTACGCCTGCACAAAAAAAAATCCATAAAATTTATGGTAAAAAACTTGCAGCTGAGGTTGCCGGAATGTGACCGTAAAAATATGGTAACAACGTTTTAAGTTAAATTTACAGTTAAATACCATAATTTAATTAACTGATATAATGTTAATATACAAAGCTATACTGAAATGTGTTTGTAGCTTTGAAATACACTGATAAGCACCAAATGCAGATGATGAGGAGAAAGTTACATGATGAACCAAACCCATCACGTGTAGCTTTTAAATATGATATATTATAAATATGCAATAAACATTCATTTAACAACATTACATGTGACACACAACCCTAATAAACATCACTGATTAGAATTATTTAAAAAAAAACCCATCAAATTCAAACAAAATTTAAAATGCAATGCAGGGAATTCTGGAAATGTTAGTTTACGGTTTTCCCTGTAAATTTTACAGGAATTTACCGTTAACCATTTAACAGTTTTTTTCCCTGTAGCATTATTTCTATGTAAAAAGACTTCAAACAGATGCTGTTAGGGAATTGTATGTTAAGTGGGAGAAACTCAGTGGCCTGAATGTAATTTGGCCTTGGCCACCCTATAGTGTAGAGAGGTCATTATGTAAACTTCATCTGACAGCATTCTAGAAGAAGCAGAAAAAAAACGTGCCTTTTTTTTAGGGATCTCTTTGTGGCTCCGCGTTGAAGCTTGTTACATACGTGCTGCCAAATATTCCTCCTCCAGAGGGCCGGAGGCGGCATCTCTAAGGCAATTCTCAGAGTTCACTGCAGACGGGAGTTGAGATCAAGACCATTTATTGGTCCCTTTGGTATGCCTAGATCTTCTGTAATGCATTTTTTTAATATCTCATATGGTACTAATTTACTCAACTCCCATGCCTCGGCGTCCCCTGCCAGCTAAGTGTTGATGTGTTAAAACAAAACCACTGCTGGATATTAACAGACAAAGAACGATTTGCTGAATGAGTAAATCATTAAAAAAGCGATTAAATAAACACACACTAGCTCTGTTCAGAAATCTAGTGAGCTGCCTCATTGCCTACATGGGCAGCTCACTAATAAGGCAGCAACCAGAAGTCAGCCGAGCAGTTTCCCTCATTAGCAGCACAATAAAAAATGCTAATAGTTGACTTCAATCTTTATTTTTCAAGTACTACCATTTTAGTGTTCCTTAAACATTTCACATTTTGAAAAATGTGTTGCTTACTGTTTTTTTGTGAAATTACTAGCATTTCTAGAGCCATTTTTTAATACATTAATATATATCAACATGTTTCACAGAGCTTTGTATTCTTACATTTGACATATTTGCAATCCTGCTGTAAAACCTGGCCAGAATAAGGCATCTTAGGAGGCATAATTAAGATGCCTACCTTCAGGAGCCGCTTCTGTGCCTGTGATGCCTTGAGATGCTGCCTCTGTAGGGAGCTCAGCTGATTTTGGAACAGAGTGTAGCTGGCTGAGTGTTAAGATTTGTTTGGAAGGCTTCAAGGAAACAGTAATGACAAATGTGGCTTGAGGTTTGTTCAGCAATGTGTGGTATGCTCTCTGTCTGTTTCTGATGGGGCCAGTTCGAAGGATTCATATGTGATTCATATTTTTTTAACAGTCACAGAGTTTTAAAGGGTAAACTAAATATCTGAAGAGTTTTGTGTCAGTTGTGAAAGGACCCAGTGTTTTTCCCTCCACCTTCAATACAACTTCATAAACAGCTCTATTAATATCTAACAATGTTTAATGCAATTAAAATGCAACTAATCACATTATAGTGATGAACAGTATACTGGTATTATATGGATTATTGAATATAGGCCTAAGTGTTATTTTTTGTGTATTTTAGCTTTTATTATATTAAATTGTGTATGTCTATTTATCCCTGTTTTTACATTGGATTATCTTTTGCATTCACCTAACATAGTTTTATAACATGGACCCTAGTTTAGCTGTATATCTATATACATTTCTATATATGTTATTTCATAAAGTTGAAGACAAAAAAGTTTTCTCGTAAGTGTTGAGCTGGAGTTAGTCAACTATAATTAATTAGCTTTATAGAAAAACAAAAGAAGTCTACTCCGTGGCCTCAATTTGATAATGTCTTAGATAAACATGTGCGCTTGCTCATTTGCTTTGGCTTCCTCCTGTGGAAAATGAATGAAAAGATGTTTTTTAATGTAAAATGGCTTTATGAGGCAGCCAGACTCATTTTACCAGGTGTTGTGATGTTATAAATGGTGTCTGCCAAGACACACTTAAGATACATGCAGTTGTTGGAGCGCTAATGGGGTAGAAATCCATTTTGCTGATAAGGAGGTATTGTAATTACCTGATAACTGATTTAAAAAGTCACATAAATTAGGAAAGGAGCGTGGCAATTACTCAGCGTATCTGTCTAACAGAGCCATGGTTAAAATTTGCCTGCAGTGCTGCGTCGAGAAAATGACAAGAAGACACTGTGAAATAAACTCTGTGATTTTCCAGGTTTCATCTGCATTTTAAATCAGTCTTTTATTAGCTATATTATGTATGCATGAGCATAACAGGGGAGCAGGGCCTAAGCATGTGTTGTCATACCTGTTTAGTTTGGTAAGTGAGTCACAATGCTTTGTTTATTGGAAATTTCTGTTCAAGAAACAAACACTTGTCTAAATCTACTTTTAATTGCTTCGAGAAAGATGTCTAGAAAACATTCCTTATTGTTTTGGTTGAACTGAAGTGAATACTCTACTGATTAATATTCAAGATAATTATTTTCTTTTATTAATTTGTATATAATATAGAGATTAAAATGGTTTTTCATCAATTTAAATTTTAACAAACAGGAGGAATATCAATGCAATCCAAATGATAAATTCTGTTGTTTATTTACATTTTAATGTGTACACACACACACACACACACACACACACGTATAATACAATAAAAATATCAATATATATATAGCCTAATGTATAAACAGAAATATTTTTTAAAATATATATTGTATGTGTGTGTATTTATATAATAAATATATACAGTACACACACATACATGTATATATATAATGAAAAAATAAACTGCGTATTATTTGCACGATAAACACGCGCATGGCATATATTTTCCGCCTGCATATGTTACTGGTCCCGGACAGTCGGGAAGTCTGTAACCAGTAACCTTAGTAGTAAATAAGAGAGATACAAAAGTTTATAGTGGTTGCTTTTGTGACCCCAAATCATATGTGAGGTGGTCACACATATGATACAATTTTTATTTTTTTTATTTAGCATACTATGTACATGCATTTTCATGAGACCGGGCTGGTTTGTAGCTTTTGTTTGGTCTTAAACTCCAGGCACTCATCTTTTGCACTTGAAATAAAATCATATTAATTTTGAAGGTGACAAAGTGGTAGGCGATGAGAGGAACAGGACGTTTTTAAATGGGCAGTATTTGGCATTGATTAGAACTGGCACTTGTAATTTCCCAGCCTGCAAATGTAATTGAAAGACATGCTTCACTTGGGCTGGCAGAACTACAAAAACAAGTTAGTCATACTATTTGAGGTCTGAAAAAGAATTAGTTTACCAGGAAGCCTTCAGGCAAATGAATAGGGCAGACTGGCATTGTAAAATAATATATGCAAATCAGCAAGTAACATGTGACAAGATTTGCGTGTGGTCGACATATTTGTTATGAGATTAATGTGATTATAAATACATGCTGATATTTATATTTCATGTTTCTTATGAATAATGCTTTTATGTATATATTCACATTTTATTTAAATCAATAGCCTACGTGATGCATGATGCATTATTGTTATGCCTTATAGATTTTTGAAAATGACCTTGCATGTAACACATCTCTAGGTGAATGAAAACATCCTTCAGTTATTGTCAAAAGAAAGAGCAGATTCTGAATAATTAAAACGAGTCATTTTAAATGGAGTTTCAAGATGTTTCACGTTGACGTCAAAATGAAATATTAACATATTGCCCACACACTTGTTGGTCTTTTTTGCATTGGTCTAAATGAAAATGCAAATTCCTTTCTTTGCCACTAGGTGCTGCTTTTGTAGCGAAGTACCAAATTGTCACATTTTTAATGATGTACAGAATGTAATGCCGCAAAAAAAATCCGATCTGCCTGTTTACAACGACAGTCGCATTGACACAAATCTGATTTATTTCCACACATGAACAAGGCCTAAAACCGATCTCAAAATATCGGAATGCATGCTTGTTTTCCTGTTAACACTGCCATGCAACAGATACGATCTATGTCACAAAATATGAGCAAAAAATCAGAATTGGGTCACATTTAACTGACACTGTAAACAAGGCCTTAGCAATGTCATTGTTGAGAGCGAATCAGGTTTCTTTCCACTTAATACGAACATTTTTGAGGCAAAAGACTGGATATAATTTAAATATACACCATACACACAAACAAAAATGAATCAGAAGCAGCAGTTTTTCCATTCCGTACGTTTATCTATGGCGAAAACGCAAACGCCGCCATCACTGCTTTAGCTGAAAGGAAAATGAGCACATGGGCACTGTCGCCCCCCCGAAAGTCACTCAAGATGGAATCATTTTCAAAAAGATTCATTTCTTTAGAAAATAATATTGCTTGTTTACATTTTTCAGTATCAATAAGATGAATAGAATCCATGTATAATTTAAGCTTCAGAAATGCTCTTTAGAAACCTACAGGTGACGTCACTGACACGACGTCCATGTTTTTTACAGTCTATGTTAAAGACTCACAAACAGTGCTTTAAATGACCAGAAGGGGTTTGGAAAAATGAATCATTGAACAAATGAAAAGAAAAAATAAGGTAAAAATAAATGCATATTATAATAAAATAACCATTGTTATGCATCTTTTATGTAGATTGCTTTCTTACTACTAGCAGATTGTAAATCACCTTTACATACCCTTAGTCATCAGATTCTAAGGAAACTGAAGGTGTGGTGATATCATAGATTTGGAGGTGCAGCTTTAATTTACCTTTGCTGAAATGTTGTTAAAAAAACAACTTGTTTCTTACAAGTTCATTTTAAAATGGGTGAGCTGGTGATTTCTCTACTTTAGAAAGGAAAAGGAAAGGAACGGATGTGACTTGTGGCCAGGTATGGTTTCCCATAGTTGGAATTTGTGCTCTGCGTTTAACCCATCCAAGTGCACACAGCAGTGAGAAGTGATCAACCACACACCTGGAGCAGTGGGCAGCCATTGTTGCTCAAGGATCTCACCTCAGTCGTGGTATTGAATGTGGAGAGAGCGCTGGTTATTCACTAACCCCACCCACACTAACCCCCTTTGGGTTACAAGTCCAACTCTCTATCCATTAGGCCATGACTGCCCCTTTAATAATTACTTTGTAATTATTTTGTAATTATAGACGTGTCCCGTATTTGGTAATATGATATGTCATGCTAATGAACATGCACAAAATACTGTGAATAATTATTTATTATAAATTATTCTTGAATTTTAAAAATAATTTTCCCATCAACTGGTTGAAATGCAAAGAGGCATGAGAACGTATTGCTCTTTTTCCCTTCTGTTTTTGCCTCTTTGGGGGAAACTGGCCTTGGTGTTGATTTTGAGAGAGATTTTTCTGTTCACTTCAGACGTGTTTGATGTAGCATCATGTATCTTGGATTATTTTTAAACAACAGTACTTGTTGCCATCGTTTGAACAGTTTGTACTGTGATTCCCTTGTCTTCTTTCCGTCTGACCCAGCCGCACAAAACACTTTTCTGATGGTTTATTCAAACATATGGAGGCTGCTTCTGCCAAGTGGAGATCTGTTTGGGCTTTTTCAGTCAGCGTGGCATCAGCGAAAGGTACTTATGATCTTTTTTTTATGCTTATTGTCTATCGAGACCTTGGCACAGATACAACACAACAGGCCTGCTAATGCCACAAGGCAGATAGGCAGACATTTCACAGTAAAAAAGCTGTATTTTATATAAAAAAAAGTATATAAAGTGTTAAAATTTAAGAACAAATTTAATTCATATTAAGTGTTAAAATTTAAGAACAGTGAGGATGTTTCAGTATCTTAGTGTAACAAGAAGATCCATGTAGAAGATGCAAGTCTTGTTTTCAGAGATAATTTTTGTGAATTTTACACACATTTCAGTGCTTTACCCACAAAACAATGTACTCTTTATCACAGCAGCAGTTCTTTGTGGAGAGGAGCGTTATAATGTGCATATATTAAGTTGCTGATTGTGTGTTATTATTGATTTGCATAATTCTTTTGGTCAATCAAGGTGCTAAAACCAAATAAACTATATAAACAATTAATCAGGTCATGGGCGAAATTCAGACCTCCTACTCGGCATGTATTAATTTAAAGTTGAGACCAAATCAGAACTGATTCTGTTTGCTTACTTACATATTGGTCTTGAACCATTCATCAGTGCCCATTATTCCAAATAAAATCAAATGCTTGTCTCTGTAATTTATTAGTGTTATCATATTATTAAAGTGAAATTGGTTGCAAAATGCATGTCATGTTGAATTTAGGTGTATCCGTGTGTAAAAGCATACAGAGATCAAGGAATATAATTATAATAGATGCATAAATTCAAAGCAGGCCCTGCTCATTAATGTGATAATTTGAATGTTTTGGGGTCAGCAAACAAGTGCAGCTTTTATTTCCATAATTATATTACGTTCTCTACCACCAGTATGCCTAGTATTTCAGTGCAGCAAGTATCAGTATGGCTGCCACTATTACTACTGCAATTAAAAGTAATATTTAAAGGTCCATTTAATGTTTTTCTAAACCACACAGCAGCAGAAATGAACTTAAGTGGAATTTAAATCGCCATATATAACATGCTAATTAATTAAACAAAGAATTGTCTCTCTCTACCAGATTGCTTGCTTGGAGCTCTCTCATGCATTTTGAATACAGACTATGGTTTTGTATTCAAACCATCCCCCTGTAACTTCATCTAGTTCAACTTAGTTAGGATATTTTCAGTATTTATATGTGCCACAGTTTAAAATATGAGATGAATTCACACGAATACCGGCATAATTTTGCATTTATGACTTTCTTTATTTTGTGTAGTACAAAAATAAATCAAACAAAACAAAAATAATTTTTTATATAAAGTTAAGTAGGGCTGCGTGATGATATGGTGCCGAATTTTGTGTTCTTTTGTGTTCTCATAGCTTTGTGGTTATGGTTGAACCACTGATTTTTTTCATTGCTGCATCATCATAACCTAATCCACTACAACAGCTATTAAATTTCACCCACATTTGCATATACTCAAAATTGCTGTATCATGATTGGTTACATGTTAAGGGAAAGGTGTTTTTATTGGTCTAATTTGTCATTTTGGGAGCTCAGCAGATTTATAAAGCAATAAATCAGGATTATTTCATCTATAAAAGTTGCTTGATCATGTAGAAGTTGTTTGATATCTGTTGTGACCTGTGGGGGAACACTTTATCCCTGTTGAGGTCTCAATCAAGAGGACCAAGTGAAAACAGAAAACCAGATATATCTCCTATATTTCTCTGTATCTGTCTTGAAGCAGGGTGCTTCCTTAGAGATCCAGGAGTTACAAGCTGTCCGTCAACACTAGCTCAGGACTGGTCTTCTGGAAGCTGAGCAGCACAGGGTGTCAGATAGCTTGAGGTAATGTATCGATCTGAGCTTTCATTCTCTTATTAAAGGAGTAGAACAGATAATCACAGTTCCCAAATCTCAGGGAGGAATAAACAGCTTCTACTTTCTTGTGGGTAGGTAAAATATGTGCTGAAATGGCTAAATCTGCTATACTGTTCTGTTTTTATATATATACTGTGCCTATAGAAAATCATCATACCCCTTACTTTATTTAAGAGGGAGAGAGAGAGAGAGAAAGAATTGGGTTTACTTGCATATTGTGATCTGTTACTGATTCCCTGAAAGACAAAAATTGCAGTTAGTAGCACATTTAATAATCAGACTACACTACACTAATAATACAATTACTAACAGTCAAGATGGTCCATAGTACCCGGATAAGCCTGTGTTATTAGTTTTTCCGGTTGTTATCTGGGAATAACAAACCTTGGAATGTGGAGACTGACCAATCAGAATCAAGTATTCCACGAAGCTGTGTAATAAATAAAAATATATTAGGTGAAAGAGGATGACAAAAAAGTTGGTGAATTTGTGCATTTTAATGTAGTTGAAAGACAAATAAAAATAATAAATGGTTATATAACCTAAACGATAATTAAAACAAAAATTAACATATTCATCAGTAGTTGATGCAATGTTGAAACATTTCTCAACTCTGAAATGATTTTTTGTTTTCCAGTGGTCAAATGCAGTTTAGCCACCTAACTAGTGACTGACTTCCAGAAAACCAGAAGACTTTCTGAGTGTATGTAAGCAATACATAAAAAAGAGGTTTTAAGGAGAACCAATAAAAAATGTAATCATGTAATCCATAGAAAAGTAGCTGTAATATGATTTCAAGTATTTTTAAAAATGTAATTTAATCTAATAATTAAACTACTTAATTGTTTTTTAATCTTGTTAAATAAACCAGATTACATGTAATCAGTCACTAGCTCTGGATATAGATGGATAAATATAGATATGTAGAAAGATTCGTATAGAACGAGTTTGTATGTGTATTTAAATCACATTAAACAGAAGCATTTGTCATACATTCACAAGCAGAATATGTATTCTGCCTTGTCTTCTTCATGTGTTAGATCATCTGTACTTATTACTTTTAGATTACTTTCTTTTACAGATTTATTTCATTTTTTGTTGCTTTTTTTACATGACTGTCTATTTTTGTTTTAGAAACCTTGACCTAAATGGCACATAAAATTAAAGCTGTAGGTTGCTAATTTAATGTGCTGGACTTGAAAAGTCAGCGGATAAATAAATCAAATCCCAAAAGAGCTCCAACAGTCCTCAACTATTTCAAAGCCAAGTCAAGGTTTGACTTTAATAAACCAATCAAAAGGTCTATCCGAGATGTTTTGTTGTTGTTGATGTTTTCAGATCCCTGTCTGAATCAACACACTATACTTTGTCACTTCAGTACACCCCTTCTCCAAACCCGAGCTGAAACATGGTATCATTTCTGTATTGTTCATCTGACAGCTTCTTGTTTTTTATCTTTCCTCACTGCCACTGTTTACATTGCCTGACTCAGAGGATCAGCAGGAAGAACACAGACAGAAGAATATTAGGTACAAAGCTTCGTAATGTTGTTTGATAGCATGAAATGAACCATCTATTATAGCCTGGTTATGAGAGTGAATGAATTATGGTTTTAGATTGTAATCCATTTCAGGGCTGAGGCTGTATTTGAATGGGAATGTCTGCCGCAGGACTTGTTGCACTCCTGCAAAGGATAATGGGTTTTAATGGGTTATTTTTAAACTTGCATTGTTCCTGTTAATAATTAGTAGGTTTTGCTTAAGGTGTTTGCCGCAACCAAGCCCAGCTCCACAAATTCTGTGACTTTGGTGAGAGGCCTACTTACTTTTTTAATGATAAACATTTATTAAGATGGGGGTAAGCAGATAAACATAACATTTCCATTTTTGGGTGAACTATTCCATCAGTGGTTCAATCTGTAGAATAATTTTTGCATGCAAAGATTTTATGGGTTTGGAATGAAGCGATTAATGACAAACGTTTCGTTTTGGGGACGTGTAACCCATTAAGAGTTGGCACTATACACTCTGGCAACTGCTTTTGCACAGGTAAGCATTCACTCCTTCAGAAGATGTGAAATATAGCTGTCATAATACTGTTTCATTGTGTTCAAGTAGGTATTGCTGTTTCAACAAGTGAGCACAACTTTGAAGCTTTATCCTATATGTTTCCTGTTGGCCTTTAGGGGACACAGTGTGTGAACAAGCACAACTGTGCATTAAGGGGAAACGCCTTATGCTGTTAGATATAAACGCTCTGATGCAAACAAGTCCTTCAAAAACTGCTCCCAGCCACATACTCCACTGCTTTGATATCTCTGACCTCTTAATTCTACTGACTAGGAATTTGGCCCGTTTCATCTCAGCGAGACTCTGAGTTCTACATGACATCCGCTTGCTTTCCTTTGGGGCTTTTTGAGTGGGGTTCTCCCAGCGCGTAATTGTAGCCTCTGGCTTTCGAGGATGAACTCGCTTTTTATTCCACGCTAGTTCTCGCTGTCTGTTAAAGCAACGCATTTGGTCAGCTCTGACAGGGGATTTTGTGTTGACGCAGGATGGCTTTTTCCTCCGTTCAATCCAACTTCTACGAATATTATTAGAGGATCATAGTGTGTTTCTGTGAAGAAAAACAAAAAGTCCTAAAAATGACAGCTTTCATCTATGTCAAAGTCACAGCTGACATTAGTATTTGCTTAGGAGTGCAGTACAAAGGTGTTACAGTATGGTACTAGCTCGTTGACCAAAAATGACTTCCAAAAGTTGTTGTTCAGCGGTTGAATATACGAAAGCTCACTGCAAAAAATGTCTGCCCTTAAGTATATATAATATGTTTGTGTGTGTGTATGTGTTTGTATTTATATAAATTAAATATACTGTGTAATATTCAAAAATAATATTAATCTAAAAATACAAAACATTGCATCCCTTCACTCATTAACACAATGCAAATGAATTATAGGTACCGGCTGCCTGTATATTATCCCGCTTATTACACGGCTACTTGCCACATAAGGAAAAAAAACTGAACATGAATATGAATTTGAAACATTTTATTGGCGTATTTGTTTTAAATTAACATTTTCATCCTTCCGCGAAACGATATAGTACCACGTGACTAACATTCAACCGTAAGACAATTTATAACATCTACATATGAATATATAACAACTGATGTATTTAAGTTATTTATTGCATCTTAGTTGGCGCGGAGGGATTTAAACACACAAGTAGTCCCGGCTATGCTTTATTACTTCGGAGCGGTTATTATTCGAAAAGAACGAACCTGCAAATGTGTCAACTGACCAATCAGAATCAAGCATTCCAGAGAGCCGTGTAATAAGTATTAATAATAGCTGGCACTTAATATATAACAACAAATATTTTTTACAATGTTTAAAATACAAATAGAGAAGTCAAAATTACATTTTTTAATCCTTAATCATTTTGCTTTTTGTCAAGCTTTTTACATTTTACATTTACATAATATCTATTTCTGGTTTGTATATCTTAAAAGATTATTGGAAGTGTAGCTAGTCACAGTATAATTAAGCCTAATTATTACTGTTATATTTTTTAAAATAGTTGAAATATGAAATATGGCTTCTACAGAGGCATATTTGCAGTGAAAGTGAATAAAGCATGTGGTTTCTTAGGTTAATAATAAAATAAGTGGACTTTGAACAATTAATTGCCATTTTGAATGATATCATTTTACATATCCGTAATTGTAATTTCAATTATAAAACTGATTAATTGTGCAGCTCTACATAAAGCTATCAAAAAATATGGCTCCTTGTAAGCTGTGTAATATGTCCCAAGTCATCTAATGCCATTTTACCGCAGTGTGTAAAGTACAGACTAAAAGTTTTAAAGCTGAGATCACAAATCGGTTCTTGGATTTTACTATACAGCAGTTAGCCCCTTTTGTGTTTCAGAGAAAAATAACAGGTTTTGGAATTGCATAATGGTAAGTGAATGATGACAAGATTTTATTTTTGGGTGAACTATCCCTTTAACAGTTCAAAAAATGACCCGCCTCTTCATTTAAATTCCCAGGCACTTCAATTCGAACTGATGCCTGATTGCACAGCAAATCTGATGGCTGTTAAATAAATGCATAGAGCTCTCAAAGAGGCACAGAGAGAGAGACACTGAAGGATGTTTGATGTCCTTTGCAAGCATAGCCCATCCTTGCCCCAGTGACCTCGCTACATTATAAATGCACTGAATTCATAAGCAGAGAACTGAGAACTGGCCAAGGCTACAAGAGACGTTTGGTACCGACACAGAGCTGCCAGATGAGGGACTGCTGAGTGCTCATTGGTATTTTCAGTGGAGTTAACCTTTGACCTGTGGGATGTAAGTGCTATTCCGAGTGCCATGATAAGACGCTTGTGTTTTTTATTTATTTAATGAAAGCTGAAATTGCTGTCTTCACCCAAACAATTTTTTATAAATGCAGTG
>JAUCMT010018751.1:0-10000 GCA_032357475.1 Enteromius thamalakanensis | reverse complement strand
GGGAACCTCTATAAGCGAGACTATAAAAAGGGAAGAGTGTAAAGCTGTGCCCTTGCATTATGACCTTTTCCTCTTTCGTTAGTATTGAGCGCCCATCTCCCCTTCGCCTGAACAGCAGCCGTCTGGGCTGCCCACTGCTCCAGTGTCATCCAGTCTGGCTCATGGATCTTTATTAAATGTTAATCAGCCTCCTACAGTCTCAACCTACAAGGTTTTTACTCTTGCTCCCTCCATCTTCTGTTGGCTTACTCTCCTTCACCCAGCTCTCATCCTTTTGCATCTGTTATGAGCATTACAATTAGTTTTATGGTTGTTTCTTTTTGTAAAGTTGCCAGATGTATTAGTTTTAATGTAAAAAAAATTAATCTCTCACGGGAGAGGTGTTTATCAGTAACTGTGCTGATTACTACTGACTTTCTACATCCTCTAAGAGAGGTCTGTCTGTGTTTGCCCCGTTCACACAAAGAACGATAACTTTAAAGAGAATGATATCCATCTGATTATTCACTGGCATCTGCCGCTTTAAATCATTGCAGCAGGATGGATGCTGATTGGCAATGTTTGTATTGTTCTTGAGCTGGGGAAGTGCTTATATAAATGAAATCGTTTCTAACTTTATTGTTATACTGTGTGTGGTGTATTGCCATTTTTTAACATCAAGAACGATTTTTAGAACTATATTATTTATCATTATCTTTATAGTTAAAGCTAATCTTTCCAAATGAACACAACTCTAAAGCCTAAACACAAATGCCAGAAGTAAAAAGCTAAACATAGATTATAAATGAAAGTCATTGCACTGACTACTGAGAGGATTAAATTAGTACATGCCATAGAATAAAACATAAACATATCTAAAACGTGTTAACCAAATACTGTATTTTAGACATTTAACGAAAATCCCATTGACTAAAATGCTAACTCCTTTTCAGGATTGGCCTACAAAAAGTATGTCTCCCTTGCAGCGCTCTGTTGGCATAACTTGGAGTGTGTCTGGTTTATATTCAATACGGATAGATACATTTGCAAACAACATCTTTCTTTATTAAGTGCTATTCAATGCAGTGTTGATTTTGTGTTATTTGCTGGCTGAGCAGCTGAAGCAGCCTGACGTAGACGCAGCATCCAAACACAGCATATGTTGCCGACCATTACTTTGGTCTTTTCATGAGTGAAATTTAAAAGGTTTAGGTCTTACTTAAGCTCTCTTACCAAGCAGTTTGGCATTAATACAATTTACGTCACTCTCATTCACAGCTTTTGTTGCAGTAACTCTCGTCTCTATGACTCTCCTCACAGTAACTTCATTTCCTGCTGAATTCTGAACCACCCCCAAGCGCAATGTTGTTTCAGTCTCTTCCAGATGACCGCCTGAGTTATTTCAGTGCATGCGTACACCCACTCACCATCAGCACTATTCTACTGTAACACCTCCACTAATGATTCTTTCATGTAGCTGTAATGGTGTTGATTATACCGACTAATTCTTGATTATTTCACAAGTGATTATCCTGATTTTGACACAATTGTCATTTACATGCAGCGCTGTGGATGATGTTGGAAATCTTTTTTGAGTTGTTTTTTCATAGAAATATTTTTCCCGTTTTCAAACGCATGTGTATAGAGGTTTTGCCATCTTAAAGATGTGTGTGTCTTTAAATGATACAGAAAGAAAGAAAGGGTGAGAGAAAAGGATCAGGGATGGTGTCGCTGCAGGGCTTCAGGGATTGATTGATGGCAGCCGTATTTACGCCATCAGGTTCCCTGTGTGGAGCCAAAATGGCTGCCTGTTCCCACCGTGAGTACAGGCGCCCCCCGCTGCCACAGCGAGCTAAAAAGCACTCTGACTTAGAACCGTAATGAAAGAGAAATATGAGCAAAAGTCACATTTTAAACTTCGAGAGGCAGGGGAAATTTGTTGTGATTCTATGCAGGTTTGTAGGTGCTACAGGATGAAGTAGGCATTATTAAAGCTTTTAAGCCCTTCTTTAGGAACAGCATGTTTGCACCGGAGTCTAGATTCAGTTATGTATAAATTAATGCTTTACAATTTGGGGGAATATTGTGATTGCAATTTTCCAATGCAAAGTGCAATTGTGATTCTTTGTTTGTTTCTTTATACTCCACGTTTGCATAATTTCTAGGGCTGCACAGTTGTAACAAATACGAGGATAAAAATTGTGACTATAAATACGAGTACAGTATTGATCCACATGATGGTCATTATAGTCATAGGTATATGTATATATAACATTTATACCAAACTGTTGATTTTAAGAGACTAGTACTATTAAAAACAGCAATAAAAATGTTACTAATAACTAAATACTAATATTTGTAGGTGTCTTAATTTCTGCATTTTTAAAAGATAAGGTCGAGTTTTTAATGCAGAAAACCTTTATTGACAACAGCTGGTTTGTGCTTCGTGGTAGGCGCATGTTGTGCTCCCTTATGCATATTATAAGTGACCCAAAGTGATGTGTAAACCGAGACACTGAGAGATGCTGAAAACACTGGATCATGTGTGTAAAAGAACACAGTGCCGTGCTTTACTCTGAAGCCCAAAGCGCATAAATGTAACTAAATTGCAGTTTTTGTGGGTTTGATATCATTTTATTTTGTTGAATCATGCAGCCCTGTTACTAATCTAACTCCTGGGATTGCTGCATCAGAAACAAGGCCTGAGCATGGCTATATCAGGGAAACAGAGAGGAACTGCCACTCCGGTTTTGATTAAGCTTTAAAAGTTGCAACCGGCTCCAAACTGAAGCATATACAAACTGAAAGTGCAGCAGTCTTGGCGAGAGCTTCCTGTCATCAGTATTCCTCCTGTGGGGCTTCCTAGCCGCAGTTCCATGGTTATGCTGCAGTTAAGCACTCTCTCACTCTGTCTGTCACTCTCTCGTTCTCCCTCTGCCTGTGACTGTCGGTTTAGGGGGTGGGAGAGAAGGAAGTGACCTACATAGCACCGTTCCCTCGCCTCGGCTCTCTTTTGCATTTCAAGGGATAATGAATAATTTACAGCTCCTCTCCCTCCCGTGAAAACGTGACAGCCTTCAATACAATTAACGAATTTAACAAGCCCTGGTGACAATCAGTGCACTGCCACTCAAAGGACCCGGATAGAGGCTTGGATCCAAGAGCTCGAGGCACATCACTGGAAAAAAAGAGTGAGAGAGAGAAAATAACAGTGCCACAGGTGAGACTTTATTGGGAGCAGCTCACAGGAAGCTCAGTGGGGCTGTGCAGCACACAAACATCAGAAAGGTTTTTACTATTCAACACAACACCAGCTAGAGAGGAGTAAACGCTTTATAGCACAGCTACAGGAGAGTTACAATCTGCTTTAGCGAGCATTGTTTGTTTCTGCTCATGTTTGTGCACTCGCATGACTCTGGCCATGAGGAATATTATCAGGTTCCTCGAAAAAGGGCTATAAATTTGAACTGTGCTTTCCGGTTGGAGTTCAGGCAAAGTCAAGGATCTATGCCAGTGTCACCACAGCCCACTGCCTCTCTAGATTCCAATTATACTGCAGTGGTTGGAGTACAGTTTCCGATTCAGAAACAAACACGCACACACTCGTGTCGTGTGCCACGCACACACTGAATCGCTGGGGGAGTGTGTAATAGTTTTATCAGGGTGAGCACAGGCACACAAGTGCACTCCAGCCTGCAGCTATGGCTGGGCTCCATGGGAGAAAGTCAATTACGGCAGGATGAGCCAGCCCAGGGTGAACATATGGGAGAGAGATAACGCAGGCAAGATGGCCGCTACACACTCCCAGCAGCCCCCGGTGCCCAAGTGTCGCGTGCCGCTCTCTGCCCTCCTCCATATTTACCTCGCACTGCAGCACCAAACAAAGACCATCTGGAGACTGTCGAATGCAAACGCAAATTCGTAGAAAAGCACACTTTTTATTATTTTTAGTAACCTTGTTTTATTTTACCGCATTGATTACCATTGCTATAACCACAGTTTTACTACAAAATACTTTGGTTAGTGTAGCAAAACCATGCTCAATTTGTGGTTAACCATGGTTTAATTTCATGTAGGTTACCAGGCTTCCCAATTTCATAAGGGTTACCAGGCTTCCTAATTTAAAGAATAATGTAGCCATCAGCTAGCTAATAGCTTGTATATCTTTAATAAGCATGACTGTGCTATGTTGTACCAGTAAAAATTGTCAACCAGTACAGCCCTTTTGATGTAGCTACATCGTCACCAACTGATCATTGTAACGTAAGCACTTAAGCTAGTTGCTAGCTACATAATTCCCAAACAATAATTCAGTTAATTCTGATGTAGTTACTTAAAATAAGGCTCAGGTGTTCCTAGAATGTGCCTGTGACGTTTCAGCTTAAAACAAATCATTTATAATATAATTTTGAAAATGCCTATTTTGATTGGAAGCAGAATCATGCCGATTTTTGTGCATTTCTCTTTAAATGCAAATGAGACCGTCCCTTTACAGCTCATACCTCTCTACTCTGCTAATCTGTTTGGTTTTGATTGTCTATCACACTGAAATCATGCTTTTTAAACCATATCAGTTATTTTATGATATACGGTTTTCTGAGCGCACACATTTTAAACATGTGCACAGGAAGTGGCTATCACATGACGTGGGCGTAAATTCTTTTTTATGTCTCATTGTGCTTAAACTGTCAAATACACACAAGTTTATGTTAAAAACACACAAAAAACAGTCAGCTATGTCTGTGAAGTTAAACAGCTGGGTAAGAAATCTCAAAAACGTGCAGATTAAGAGGCGGTAATATAAGAATAAGATCTCCTTTCTTTGTAACAGAGAGCGAAATCTGTGGGTTTTTTTTTACATGCTTTCAGAGAAAGGCTTACCGAAACAAAGTCACTGGGTTGGTAGATGCACCGGTGATAGCACTTAAACATGGAAAAAGCTATTAGCTAATTGCTTGCTGCATCATTCTCATAGAATGATTTTAGCTACAGTAGATAGCTACTGTAGATAATCTGGAATATAGATGTTAGTTGTTCTAGCTAGTTATGCAGCATAAACCTGCTTGAACTAGTATCACCATTTATGCTGATTTGACTAGTTTTGCTTTTTCAGCACTGAATTATTCAATGCCTTGACAACCAGGGAACTGTATATCCTAAGGCCTGAATGTTTGGACGCTCAGCTGATAGTCTATAATATTAACAGTTTCAGTAGCTTTAGCACTTATGCGCTTAGAAACCATCAAGCTTTGCTGCATTGTGTAACCGAGGAGAAGGTCTTTGTTCTTCTTTGCTTTCTTGTTTGTTTGTGGGTGATAGACTGAGTTGCGATTCACCGCACGTCTCATCATAGCCAGCTCTCAAACAATTATGACGAGAGAGGATGAGAAGAGAGTTGGATTCTCTCTCTCTCGTCCTCTTTCTCTGTTTGTCTCTCATGCATGCATGGATGCAAACCCGTTCCAGTCCACACACGCTTATCCCTGTTAAACGGACACAGAGAGCTGCCCGTTGGCACAGGGAACAAAGTGGCGGGGGGCTTGACAAAAACACCCTCTTCTGCAAAACCTTAAGTTCTTCACTGCTTTGGATTAGCTGTCTTCTATTTCATACTGTGCATGATGTAGATTGCTCCTACAACAGAAAACAGGGAGAGAGAGGGGGGGGTGGAACGGAGAAAAGAAAAGCAGAACGTCAGAGCTCTAGTCTGTCAAAAAGCAATCAGCAGCGTGAGTGCCTTGCCTCCTGCAGACCGCTGATTATGGCATTAGGCTGAGCCCAATTCTTCCCCTTGTGAGGCAAATCATTCCGCCTGCAATAAAGAACTCTGAGACAAAGGAGAAGTTAATTAAGATTAATTAACTTTTTTTAATGATGCCTGTACACTAGAATTTGTGCGTGTGGCCAAAGGCGTTTTCAAGTATACTGCCATACCTTCATATTGTTCTCTGTTTCCCTCCCTCTTTTTTCTCTCTGCTTACCTTTGTTTTATTCCAGTTATCGCCCCCTTAGTTTTATTACGCTGTAAAAAGACTCTCAAGGACACATAACTAGTTAAAATCTGCATTGCTATAAATCTGTTTTGCCATGTTCGTTCGTATTTCTACTTTGCTTCACAGTCTTGGAATGTTACTCCACAGGCTTTAATGTGCGTGTCTTCAGAGCATCCTCTGTGCTTTTAATGAGCGCACAGCACTGTAAGAGCAGTAAAGGCAAATGAGACCCTCCAGCATATTCCCCCTTTCTTGTGCTTTCTTTCCTCGTGGTCAGCTGAGAGCGGTTTCTTTACACTGTCTGGAACACTGCAGGCTCAGAGAGATCGTTCACAAGCAAAAAGCATGCCAGATAGATCTTCAGATTGCATTGTGGTGCATGTGGTCTTAGTTGGTATTTATGTTTTGCTTTCCAGTCAATATATCCAATAAGATCCTAAGAATTTTAACTTTATATGTACAGTGGCATTCAAAGCTCAGTAGGATTATTAAATGATGAATATTTTTTTAAGCTAGAAAGCATTACATTTGTTTTAAAGGTAAAAGTGGAGACTAGAGAAGGAAAAAAGAACTCTTTAGATAAACGCTGTACTTTTCAACTGCAAAATGACAAAATCGTACAAATATGAAATAGAACAGTTGTTATTGCAATATTAGAATGATTTCTAAAGGATGTGACAAAGACTTGATTAATGGCTCTGAAAATACAGCTTTACCATCACATTAATACAACATGTTTTAAAATAAATGACCTTTTATTGTAAGAATGTTTCACGGTATTACTGTTAAATATATTTTTGATCAAATAAATGATGAGCATAAGAAAAAAGAGAAATCTTTTTAACAGTAGTGTATATATAAAATTAAAAAATATTTTTACAATTAATATTAATTAGATGTTTATTATCTTTTAAATGATGTTCTATAAATTATATATACTGATCAAAATGATAAACTCAACACTTTGTTTTTGCCCCCATTTTTCATGAGCTGAACTCAAAGATCTAAGACTTTTTCTATGTACAAAAAGGCCCATTTCTCTCAAATATTGTTCACAAATCTGTCTAAATCTGTGTTAGTGATTAGTGAGTGTTTATTACCTAATCTGTCAGTTTACTGTAAATATCTTTAAAAATAGAATTAAAAATAGATTGTTTTTGCCATCACATTTTTAGACAATGTAATGTTTATAAGAACAAAACTAGCTGAGCTGCGAGATGTTGTTTGTGTTTTGTTTATTTCCATCCACACATTAGGACCCCCGATAACAGTTTTCCAGTGTTTATTTGCCACCGCTCTCATCTACCAGTTCTCAGCCCAGCGGACTGTCCAAGATGAGAGAAGCCTTCAGAGGAAAAAGCATTTTGAGTTACCAGTTATTTCTGAAATCTTTCCTTAATGGCTTCCCATCGTTCAACGTCGTAGTTCTACACCATTTTGTGCAATTATTCAGCTTGCACTGTTTTTGATCATTTTACTCTTTCAATCCTGTCCCAAATAGCAAAAGAGAGAAGGAAGGAGAGAATGTGAGGGAAAATGATGTGTGTGTGTGTGTGTGTGTGTGTGTTTGTGTTTGCACCCCAGTGTGCCTGCTGCTGCTTTACATTCTGCCGGTGTAGGCTGAGTCTCACACAGCAGCAGTAGCAGCCAGCCAGCCATGCACATCCCTCATTCAGCCTGGCTTCTCATTTATCAGCTCACTCAACCAGCAATCCCACTCTCTCTTTCTCTCTCTCCTAAATATCCTCTCTTTCTGTTCCCATTGTTCTAAACCTCCACATGCATCGCGGTGTGTGTGTTCATGCCTGTATAAATATTCAAGTCTCTTTCACTCGGTTGATTCCTATTTCACAGAAAGGAATTCTTACATTACTGCCCCCTTGAGGACAGACAAAGCAATTACTCAATATGTTTCTTTTATTAAGCATTCTTCCATTCTTCCTCAGCAGAGCGCAGTGTTATCCAACGCGAGCTCTGCTTGGCTGCAGGCGGTTCCGTCCCAAACCTCAGCCCTATCTTGAGCGAACATCACACAGCCGAGATGAAAAAGAGGGAAATCGATGCAGGGGAGAGCGCGCCGTGTAGAGAGCCTGGCTTTGCTTTGATCGAAGGTTGACTGACAAGACCTTCAGCCCTGTGATCTCCCGCATGATGAAGGACTGGAGCCGTGGTAGTGCAACAACGTGTTTGTTGTAGTTTGTGCAATGTAGGTTTTGTGTATTTGTGCCTATATGTTTTTTTTTTAAAATATTTACTCGTAAACCTAGCGAACCGCCTACGGAGACGGCATTTTAAAACTTCCTAGGCACTCTCCTGACACCAAAGTCTTTTCAAAAGGTCATCGTAATTATGCTGCTGCCTAAGCTACCATTTTTAGGCCAAATTTAAAGTGGAATCACTATGCTATGATTCTTTGCATAAAATACAGAAATTAAATTTATGACAAATAATATAAATAAATAGAACATGACATTCTGTCATTATATACTCTAACTATTAATTAGGCTGCTTTGGTTTCCATTGTCTTCAGTTTGGATGATAATACAATTGAAGCCAATGGACATCAAAATAGTTCGGTCATCACCATTTTTATTTATTTATCTGTGTTCAGCAAGAGAAAGAAATTTATACGAGTGTATGAGTAAATAAGAGAATTTTCCTTTTAGGTGGACTATACTTTAAACTAAACTAAAAATAATTTATCTATATATATTTGTCATTTAATTAAAGCTGAAATAAAATATTACATGAAAAACTGATGAAATAATTTGAGCTTGAAGTAAAATGATTAAAACATAAACTGAAAATAAAAATAAATGAAAGCTAAATTGAAATTCAAACATGAAATGATAAATAACATTATTACTGAAAAAATGAAAAGTGAAAATATTAAATAATATATAATATAAAGAGTGTCTACAACACGGTGTGTAAAATAAACTGCTGGATGAGCTAAAATGTTATAACTTGAAGATTAAACCGATTTATTTTTCTACCAATAAATATGCGTTTGTATATTTACACTGCTTAGCAAAATGTCAATCTCTGTAGAAATCAGTGGCAGAGAAGCGTTGTTCAGAGCATTGCTGGTGTTGCTTCTCCACTAGGAAGCAGTCATAGAAGCAGCTAGCTAGGTTTTGGAGCAGGACTATTGTATAGCCAACATAACAATAAGGTCGTACACAAACACACAACTGGCACAACTAGGCGGGTCAGGACAAGCCTGTACTCTCTACTCTTGCCTTCCCATTTCAGACGAGTACAGAGGGGGTGTGAGACAGAGGGCTCTGTCTGCATCTAAAGCCTGCTGGGAAAGGCCGTACTCTCATCTCCCACACAGCAGAATGCATATGCACCAAAATCCTCTTCACTTTAAAACAACCTTCCCCTTCAGCCTCCTCCGGTACTCCCGACGGGGGAGGGAGTGAAGTTTACGGTCGTCTGATGAAGCGTGTCCTCTGGTCTACCTTTGCTGGGGATGGTGACCTCCAGCCAGGCTCGAGAGATGCCTCGGCCCAGAGGATTGTGGGTACTCTAAGACTGAGTGACACACACAGCATGGAAGCACAGGCGAGGAGCTTTGCTGAACCTTGTGATCCATGTCACTGCCTCGATGGGACACACACACAGATATAAATCCACTGACATTACCGCAGGCGGATGTTTACATACAAGAGTTTTCAGCTGAAAAGCTGCATTTCCACTGAAAGAGTGATCAGGATTCATTGTGGTTCAGGAGATTCATTCCATGGTTTTATTCAAGCTTAAAAGAAGAAATGAAAGATTGTGGATGGCAGATCTTGCTCCAGCATGCTAAAATATAGAAAAATAGCTGAAGTGAGCTTATTAAAGCAGAACTGTATAATTTCTGTGCCATTACTGGCAACAAAAGGTTCAGTAACATTTAATGTCTCTTAATCTCATAAACGCAACACCTTTGTTTCTGCTCCAATTTTTCATGAGATGGACTTAAAGATCTAAAATTTATTCCAGATACACAATATTACCATTTCTCTCAAACATTGTTC
>JAUCMT010018674.1:0-20138 GCA_032357475.1 Enteromius thamalakanensis | reverse complement strand
GAAAGAAAGAAAGAAAGAAAGAAAGAAAGAAAGAAAGAAAGAAAGAAAGAAAGAAAGAAAGAAAGAAAGAAAGAAACATTGCTGACATTACTAACATATATAATATACAATAACCAAAAAAATTATAACAATAATAATTTTAAATAAATGCTGTTCAATTAACTTTCTGTTCATCAAAGAATATCAGATAAATAAATAAAAATCATGCACAAAAATACAATCAATGTTTTCATCTTTGATAATATTAAGAACCATTTTTAATAACTGAGCACCAATATTAACTTAGTAGCTAATCAGCATATTAGTATGATTTTTAAACGATCATGTGACGCTGAAGAGTACTGACTGCTGAAAACTCTAAAAATTGAATAAATTACATTTGAAATTATAATAACCAGTATGGCACCGATATATATTGTGCATCTCTTACTATTCCTTACAAATAATCTTAATTTAATTTAACTATGAATAAATTCAGCATGTGTACGTAAGTACAATCCGTTAGTACAGTTCAGACCTGCAATGTGTATATGCTTGTGTATAAATACATCGTTTTAAAACAAGAAAAACGTACAGACTTTCTGCTCGCCACAAATAGACATGCTTCCACACATCATTACCAAATCCTCCACACCGCATTAAGTTGTATGACTGATTGCATGTTGATGCAGGTTCAGCGATCAGCTACTCTGCATATGTTTTTCCTGACGAGTGGGTGAACAGCACATTTCATGCATACTACATTCCTGCAGCTGTACTAAACACCATCATCGCAACCAGCATGGCCTGCTACTCCAGGTAAGGCTACATTTCATTCTCCAACTGTCCTTGCTAACACAAATGCAATATGTTGGTTATGTTGTTCTTTTAAGTAAGTATGGCGTACAAGATCAATCTGGATGAAAACATCAAATTTAAACTATACTAAATATATAAAACACCATAATTTACATAACATAATTTACATTCATTAAAAAAAAGTATCTATATCACAGCAGTCTGAATCATTTTTGTTCATCTCATTTACATAATGTGTCCGGATCACTAATTGCAATGCTTTACTTATCAACGATGGCTACATCTGAAATTGCACTTAGTTTGAATATGTACTTTCTTTAAAAAAAAAGTATGCTTTATATAGTATGAATTTTGGGTAGAATGTACATTTGTCAAGTAACCCACCAACATCAGTTGCATCACCTCACTGCCATTCAAATGTCCTCTTCAATGGCCAAACACACTTCAGAATCTCATGATAAATCAACGGGTATTGACAATTTTAGGCAAGAGTGTTTCACTATTCATTCTTATCAGATATTAGCAATATTTAATTTGCTCCATCGCTGCTTATTTGATGGTTGTTACTGGAAAAAGTCAATAGTGTAAAAATAGCTTATGCTACTGAAAAATGTAGTATAGCATCCCTACTAACTCCTCAACACTGATGCATCAAGAAAGAAAATGTTGTATGCTACATTTTTTAAAAATGTAAAAAAAAAAGTCTGTGCTAACGTAGCTTGTTATATAAACATGACATGGCAGTTTTAAAGTTCAATATTATTTTCATTTTCCAATTTTTTTGTCAAGGCTTGGCATACCATTCCTTCATTATAACCATCACATCGATGAAAGGTAACAGTTTAAACAGAGTGTGTGTGCGTGTGTGATTCTTCTGACACTCACTAACATGCTTTCTTTATCTTTTAACCCATTAAACACTTCCACGTCGTTTTGTTAATGAGGTGGGGATGTGTTTTTGGGGTTATGAACAATCAACCTCTCTTAACTGCTATTAACAATTACATAACCTCACCACGGCACTGAAACTGATGTCATCATTAATGAACAGAAAAATGTCTTTCTCTCTCTGCCTGTCAGATTCTCGGAGAGACAGAGCCCACGGCTGGGTAAAGTGTTGCGAATTCTTGCCTTTGCCTACCCTTACCTGTTTGACAACATTCCTCTCTTCTACAGGGTAAGTTTCAGCATACCATACAAGACATTCAACACAAATACCCAAGCTGTTCAGTCAAAGATCAGTCCGGTTTAATGACCAAATATCAACTGATTCTGTGATTTGTTTCAGAAATGACTGTTTTATCTATTTAGCATGTTGTAATTGTATATCACCAGTGCCACTTTTCTAAAAACACACTTTAATGCATTGTTAAAATCTGTCTATGTCTGACGTTTTTCTTTGAAATGAGCGTTTCTTTTGACTGCTTTGTATGGGTTTCTATGTGAGTACGGGTACTTTTTTTAATGGCTTGAGGCTGCCATTTAGCGCATTTGAAGTAAAAGTACTTGATGAACAAACACGGTCTCATGACCAACATTCATACAAGTTGAAACAAATATTGTATGATTTCTCTAAACCCTAGTTTAAAAATTGCAAAAGTCGTAAAATATGTACAAATTGCCATGAGACTGGGCTGGATGTGTGGGAACATTCACTCAGTATCGGTATCTCATTTTTAATAAAGATGGTTTTTAGAGGCTTTTTCATCTGAACTATTCAAATGTTAATGCATGTTACTTGAGTATATGAACACAATACAGGGCGTGACCTGTCATGTTCTTCTGTTGTCTCTTTCTAGTTGTTTCTGTGTGTCGGTGAAGGTTGCACTGATAATGAAGCAAACTCCATTCATGTTTATCATACACTGCTGGCATTTCTGACCAGCTTCCTGTTTGCAACACACCTGCCTGAAAGACTGGCACCTGGACGCTTTGATTACATAGGTGATTATCAGCTGCTCACACATATATTAGATCATTATTATATGTTTAGATTGTATATTCCTAGTGCTGCATTTTTGTATGTTTCACAATCTTTCCTAAGAATACTGTGAACTAGTTAGTAAATCAGGACCACATGTTTTTCTTCAGCAAATGTTGATTCATGTGAATGACTCTCTTCTGACCCCTACAGGCCACAGCCATCAACTGTTTCACGTGTGTGCAATAATTGCGACACACTTCCAGATGAAGGCCATCGAAGCTGACATGGTGCTGAGGCAGTCACAGCTGCTGGTCACTGCTCCTCCTATCACATTTAATAACACAGTTGGATCAGCTCTGGCCAGTGTCGGCATCAGTCTGGCGATCATACTTCTTTATAGTCTACCTCTGCTGTACAGCTCCTCAAAAACACACCCAACAAAGACTGAAGGGAAGAAATGCAAGCACTAAAGGCTACTTGAGACAGGGGGTCTCTGAAAGATTAATTGCAGTCTTGCACAAGTTACCAAAGTTATTATGAAAATATATCTAGGATGTTCTTACTGGATATTACGTTATAAAAAATCCCCAAGAGGGGTTATTTGTTTACTGAAGCTATGCAACCTGAAATAGCAAAGAGTAATGAATGCGTTACTGCATGAATTCCGCTTCTCAGGGAAGAGAGAAAAAAGGGGGTCACTAGATCTGGACAATGTAAGTCAGAGGGAAGTTGTGTCAAAGTTGTCATTATTATTACATTTACATAATTTACATAACATCACACTTCAATACATATGCTCAGTGCTCATATACTAGTGATTATTTCATCAGTCCAACACAATCCATCCAAATTTTCTACGCTATATATTGGAGCATGCATTTGGAATTAACTAATTCAGTTAAATGAATCAGATTTATCTGCTACAAATAAGAGAGGGGCGAACCTGTTCGCTTGAATTAAACAATCTTTCCTACACTATATTATTTGGAATTAACTGCTTCACTAGAAACAAGCACACTTTCCTACACTACATACTGAATGAGAGCACCATTTAGGATAAACCAATTCACTATAATGTATCAGAGTTTCCTACAATAGCAATTTAAATTTTAGGACATTCGGTCATAATCTCAGGACATAATACTCAGAAATGATACTTAACTCAAAAATTTAAATTTGCATGTAAATGTCTACCATCACTTGATCGACAGAGAGAGAAACAGGCATATGCAAAACAAAATTAATCCCGTAAACAAACCGGTGAACCGGTTATTTGAAACAAATTATAGAAACAAACCCATTTTGCCTAAGGACATTCTTGCTCAAGCCGACTGTTTTTCTTTAAAAGATCTCATTTTATCATTAATTTTGTGATGCCTGTATTTCTTTCTATTTTTTTACTCTCAAATTATGGTAGGCGTTCCATTTCATGAATTGCCAGGAACCATGGTTTCAGCTAAAAACTTTCTGTACTGTTTTATTAAAGACAAAAAAGTCACCCATATCACAGGTGGTCAAAGGTTAAAGAAATTAACAGAAAATTTCTAGATTATGTCTATATGAGATGTTATAATAAGATGTCTTATATATATATATATATATAAAAGAATGTCTGAAAATTGAATGAAAATACGCTCCACTATTTCATTCATATGTAGTCATATTTTATATATGCACAGAAAAACACCTCAACAAATGAACTAGCACTGTTAAATAAATATATGCACGGTTACATGAGTGGACAGTCTGCCAAAGGCCACCGTGACAGCTGTTGTATATTCTAGTTATTTCTTTTCTGTATAACTGCACCACTTTTTAGCTTTGGTGTCAACAAAGAGTGTGAGGTATTACTTATTTTCATAACAGCAGGTCAAACCTTGTTTATATAACCAAAAATGAAACTATTTATTGTTTCGTTGGATTCTATATAATAAAGTATTTATTTCTAATCAACCTAGACCTGTTTTTTTATTTTTTACAGACAAAGTTTTCTCTATCAGCATGATGACAAGAGAATGTTATATTGACATAAATATGGCGAAGTCATCAAGGTGGGACATTGGTTAAAGTGGGACAAATAAACTGATAATAATGGCTGGTCTTGAAATGGTAAATAACTGTACTTAATTTAAATATTAAAATTTGATTAGTCAATTGAAAATCATATGGCTGTGGTTACCACGCAAGTGGAGGAACGTCTGAGAAAGTTCATGGTAAGGGCCTGTACATAGTTTAGTAAGTCTATAAATAGTTAAGGTTCAATTTCTAATACTAACAGTATTTAAATCTACATTAAAAATATATATTAGAAATTGTGTTCATGTGATCTTTTAATTTTATGCAATGATGTGCACTACACTGCCCTCTACAGCCTGCTGGTGAAGAAAAGTTTCACAGTGACTGCAAAGAAAAGTATAACTTATAAATAATAACTTACAACATTTATAGTTTCTGTAAACATCTGCTCAAACTTGAAATGCCATTGAATTTAAAACAACGTCTGACAGAAGGGTGGTAGCAAGTATTTGCTTCGGAATTACCATTTATCATGACGAATTTGTTTATCATTAAGATGACATTAGACCATGAACGAACCTACAGCTAGTGATGGGCGGTTTCGAATCACTGCTTCGCGAAATCTTTGCGATTTATATGTTTAAAAAAAAAGTTCGGAGAACATTGAGAAACACTGACAAAGTTACCTTATTTCAGAAAAGTACATGTTTTGATCTACGTTTTGTTGCATTTACACAGTTTTGACCAGCAGGTGACACCAACGGGTGGAGTTTTGAGCTGTTCGCGAATTTATTCGAAGCGAAGAAAAGGCTCATTTCTCCTATAACAACTTTCAATATATGTTACCGTTTTAAAATGGAAATACACAGTATAGCGTTACATTCGCCAAAGTTTTATCAGAAAACTTTTTTTTTTTTTACTTGAAACGTGAAAATCTTAGTAACAAGGGCCGAAAGCATGCTACAATTGTGAAGTTCCAGTATTTATCTTTGCAAACTGTAAGAATTAAGCCCATTTCTACAGTATATAATTGAGCTGGCAATTTATCCCAGTAACTCGAATTGTTTCATCCATTCAGTAATGCATTTCTTTATGTTAGGCCTAACCACCAGTAGGTGACGTATTGTGTGCAAAATTTTGTAGTTGAATAAATAAACCATAATCCTTCACAAATATCTTTTTTTAAATGCAGGCCGTACATATTCACAAGTGCGATAGGTGTTGGTGGATTGTGAGCTTGGTTTCCCCTTTATCCCTCACTTCCTCCCCAACTCGGTTTTGTGTGTGTGTGTCACATGGTTTACTGTGTACACATTCTGACTGATGTTGTTTGCTCAGCATTCTCTGTTTTGTTGGCAGAAGATGAAAAATGTCAAAGCAAATTGTGAATCGCAAACACACAGGCTGACAAAAGCACACACACACACACACACACCTGTCCACACATACACACACACACACACACACACACACACACACACACACACACACAACTGACAGTATATTTTTAGAGGCCCGCTAAGAAAGCCTTGTTGGTGGAGATTTAACTGCTCTTATCACACTCACATTCAAAGAGAGACTCTTGAGATCTTTTCATAGCAGTATTTGTATCATTGTATCCGCAAAACGGTGGTTCGGTGGTAGACTAGGAAATCCATCACAGTTGATTCGAATTTGAAAAGACATTACTGAACTTAAAGTGCGCGAAAACCTCGAATATCGATAGTTCATAAACTGAATCCATGGGCTGTGTTATTAGAAATACCACCAGCAGGGGGCAGCATAGGACAATGCATGTTCTCTTGTTTTTATATGCAGACAACAAAAATCATTTGGTGAATTGAATAACTTTATCATTAATGTTCTAACATTTCTATTACATTAAATATTAATGTGCCACATCATTAAATCTTAATGTAGGAGAGTCAGCATAGTGTGTGTGTAATTTTTTTTTTTCTAGTTGTAATAGGTGCTAAACATCCTAATTCATCTTCAAAGTCCTTCTTCATGACAGGTAGGAACTGACATCCTGTCATGTTTGATCAGGGAACAGGGAAACAGCTGTCAGTTCTTCCTCTGCTCCATAGTCCCACTGTTCCAAGACCTCCTTGTAATAATATTGACCTTCCCTGTACTGTTTGCTCAGGCTGCCTTTAAACACAGCACCAGCAAATATCACACAGGGCTGCCGCTGTCTGCTGCACCATTTCACTCTCACACTCGCTAATTACTGCCTAAATACCCTCTTATCTCCCTGTGCTGCCTGTTTGTGTTAGCGCACAGCACACACATTTGGCCACTTAAACATCCACTGAAGCATTGTGATAAATATGACTGATTGACTCTTCTGTGTCTGCCAGCTGGGTGTTTAATTTCTCATGTATTTGAGGGGTTTAGGAACTGTATTCAGAGGTGGCAGACAAATAATGTGGTGGAAGTTTCAAAACAACAGCGGTAATTAAACGGCTAATAATAGGCCTACAGCCCTGCCTCACCCATTGCAAAGTGCTAAAGATGAGTTGGCGTATTTTATTGCTTACTCTGTGGATTAATTTTAGATGAGTTATTTCAAGTGACCATTTGATCGGTGGCAATCAGGTCATTTGCATTCCAGTAGACTATAAGCTGGAATGGCTCCAGCATGCCGTGCGGCTGGTCCTGATGCTCTTTGTTTGGGCACGTTGATAGATTCGGTTTGGCGGTGTTTGTTTAGCCCTTAGCTCACTACTCATAGGAAAGCCTGCAACTCAGCAGTGATAGAAAATATATCCCCATCCCTTCCCTCCCCTCTTTCTGTTTCTCCCAATTACACAGAGTGTGTTTGTACAGCCGGCATGATGTTTTCAAAGTACACAAGCAGGTTTTGAAGCTTTTGTTGGCCTGACTTGTTTCCTGTCTCTTTATTTAGGGGCTGCTTTCACCTGTTAAATGGAACACGTCCCATGAGTGATTGGTGCAATGATTCACTCTCAGTCTCAGTCAGGATAACTGTCACAGCTGTGGGTCAGCATGAGAAAGGGAACAGGTGTGTGTGGTGTGTGTGGAACAACAGTTATGAAAATTAATGCAATGTAGCTTATTCAGTGAAGAGCTGTGGTTCTCCACCTTTTGACTCCCATTGTTCACAACAATATTCAAATACAGGATGACTTCCAGTCATTCCTGATTTACTGGATAAGGATTAAGGACAAAAATAAAATAAAGCCAACCATTTTTTCTGTACCAAATTTGTCCCCCCAAAAATATTTTAGTGCTTAAAACATTTTTTTGTTTTGTTTTGTCATTCATTTTTCTAGGTCTATAAACCACACATTTATAATTAGGTTCCTCACACATATATACACACAAACACACACACACACACACACACATATATATATACTTCTTTGAAGAAAAAAAGGGATTAATTATTAATGTCTCTTTTTTTTCTTATTTTAAATAATCTTGGAAGTTTAGTGAGGCCCTGAATTTACTTTCGAAATTAACAGACTTTCCTGTGTAAACACTTCTTTCTGAACACACATGTAGGAACACACAATATATATTGGTGACATACTGATTACTGATTATTATTATTATTATTTATTTATTTATTGGTTTTACATTTTGGAAAGCAAAAAGAAACTTGATCTTTAGGAAATAAAAGAAATGTGATCTTTGGGAAATGCCACAACGAACATCAAATTTTCATGCTATAAATAATAATGCCTTTAAAAAATAATATATATATATATATATATATTTTTTTTTTTTTTACATTTTATATAGAATTACAATATCTGTTGTCTATTGGTTATAAGAAATAAAAATATTATAATTATATAATATAATATGTGACCCTGGACCACAAAACCAGTCATAAGTGTTTTTTATTTTTTATTTTTATTGAGATTTATACATTTGACAACTATTTGAAAATCTGGAATCTGAGGGTGCAAGCAATAAATAAATCAACAAACAAACAAACACACAAACAAACATACATACATACATACATACATACATATATATCTTTAAAGCTGTCCAAATGATGTTCTTAGTAATGCATATTGCTAATCAAAAATTAAGTTTTAATATATTTATGGTTTCATTTACAAAATATCTTCATGGAACATGATCTTAATTTACATCCTCATGATTTTTGGCATTAAAATAAAATCGATAATTTTGACCCATACAATGTATTTTTGCTATTGCTACAATATCCCAACTTAAGACTGGTTTTGTGATCCAGGGGCACATATATGATCATTTTAATATCAGTGCATACTCATTTAAGAACTGTCCAAATTAAACAATTTGAATGACAAAAATGTGTGAGATATAGTGAAAAACAGTTTTTACAAATTACTGTGGTAGTGCCAGAGGCTGTGTGTGTTTGCATTGAGGATATCACCTTGGCATTATTACCAAACAATATAAGGAATTTTATGCAAACTCTTTTTAATCTCTGGGCTGCAGATATCTCACTGGCTGCCTGTTCTGAACTCCACTGTGTATCCTTCCCCCAATCACAACAGCTGTGACTATTTAGTGGGCAGGAAAACAGCGAAAGCAGATAATTCTCCATTTATAACTTCTGGTTCACTCTGTTTATTTTCTTGTTGAGTGAGCCAGTGCTGGCTGTTCCATTAGCTGGCATGTGTTGACCAAAGGCCGTTGTGTGCTGTCCTCTGTGTTGATTGCTGGATATTGAATATCCTTGAGGTAATATCAGCCAGGCCTCGCTTTCTTTCCATCGTCATTTATCTAGTGAGGCAAACCACAAGTCTTATTTTAACCACCTCTGAAAGGGCTTGCTTTAAGTGGCTCGTAAAAAAAAAGGAAAAAGGAAAAGCATGAAAACTTTGGGGTTTTCGAGGCTAACCATAATAGGGCAAACCACCAAGTATACCAATTAGCCAGCAATGCTACTGTCAAAGTGACATGGGGACAGGGCTGAGCGAGAGACTGACACAGAAACCAGACAAAGACCACACAGAGAAGCGGCGCGCTGCGGTACATTCACAGGAAAGCCCAAATTAGATGAAAAACATGAATCTGAAATATGTTTGAAACATAAGGCACATATCAAAGCTGCCTAGCCTTGACAGTTTAAGACAAATGAACGTGAGAGGTTAATATAGCACAGGAAACACAATACTGCATGACTGCACATACTCAATCACGGTGACACCTTAGAAATGTTTAGCAGTCACCTCAGTGACAGAAGAAGGATTTTGTGGCCAAAACATTGAACAGAACACACGGTGTGTTTATGTCGGTTTTAATGTGTAGTCACTGTAGTATTCTATTAATCGTAAAGACCCATTTGCAACGGACTCTGAGCTTTTCTTCTCTGTGGAGAATATTAAAGAGATATTAAATGAATCTTTGATTAGCGGCTCATGCTACTGTGGAGGACAGATTTGCAGTGAATGGAGCTGTTAGGCTTTCGCTAAGCCGATTTATTAAGGTCACCTAGAATCTGAAAATAAACCTTACAAATTGTTTTCTTTTATGAAATGAAAGTGAACATTTATTTATATGACTCCTTTTGTTTTGTCTTTTTATATCGGAAACAAACCAGCAAGAATATTCTCTGTCAGTGTAAACTATTAATGAAGTCTTAATCCATCCAGCAGTGAAAGTTAACCTAACCTTGCGGAAAGTAATTAACATATTTATTCAAAAGTAATGAAACTTTTTGTCAGAATAGTACGATTTGCAACACATGACATGAGTCACTGGAAATGAGGCTAATAACAAAACTTTATTTTGTTCATTTCAGTTAAATTACATTGGAAGACTATTTGTTTAACATTTTTTTAAACAAATAAACTCGAAACAAAGTGGGGGTATATTACAGCCTTTATTAATCTAAGTTAATGTTAATTTATACATGTTCATACAGTATTATCATTGTTTATTCATGTTCATCCATAATACATTACTCTTAATTAATGCAACTTTGCATCTTAAGAATGTATTAGTTTAGAGAAATTAATATAACTTGATTAATAAATTCTGTGTTGTATCTATATTAGTATCTGCTACATAAGCAATAAATACAATATTAATCTTAATAATTTAGATCACCGTTTTATATATATATATATCACCCAACCCTAACCCTGTTGTGCTATTTAAGAAGAAATTATGCAGAATGGAAGGGGGCAACTGAATCGGGCTTCTGGACATGAATGTGGGCCGAGTCACGGCGTTGATCCTGCTGTGGTGGGAGCCCACAGTGACACAATCACTGGGGACAGAACTCACTGATCCAGAGCTGGAATTCAGCCTCATTTAGCCAAGACTATGCCAACAGTATAAACATTTAATCCGGCGTGAGATTTCTAGGCCCCGATGGGTCAACAGTTTAGCTCTTTATTTCCCCCCCCCACCATCTTGTTATAAACAAAGTGGGCTTTCAGTTACTCCTGTGAAATTGTTTTATAGAGTGCATGCATGATTGAATATTCATTATGTTAAACTAGGCACTTTCTTTGTATATAAATCCATATTAGATTTCTCTGGCAGGCTGCCTAAACCACATGAGATGGATTCTTTTTGTAAAAAAGCCTGAACTCCTTAGCAGCTCTTTTCTTTACGCTTTATTTGTTTTTGTTCTGATGTAAATGACGACTTGTTGATATTTTCCTGCCCAACCTCTCGGCCTCCCCCTGTTTTCTTCCTCCTCTCTCTCTGTTTCTTGGCCTAGGAACACATGGATCCTTTCAGAGAGGGGAAATGTCGGAATTTGTGGTAGGCATGGGAAAAATAAACAATCGTGTCGGTCCGTTCGGCAGCAGAGGACCTGTGCTTCATGTATGAGGGTGGTGTGGGGGAGAAAAGAGAGCCAACACATTTTTTCAACCAGGGACCAGCTTCCTTCAAAATATTTAGACATTATTTTTCCTTGTCGGCAAGCAGAATTTACCTCGGGATCGAGGAGCTCACCTCTAATACCGCAGGGAAAATAAACCCCCTCTGCCTGAGGTGCAGTTTATTTGATGAAAAGCAGCAGTATTCAGACCGGTTTTCCCTCAAAAGGCATATGTAAAAAGCGTGTTAAGAATCCTACAGATGCGTCCCAAAACACACATCGATTCCTAAACAGGTGGATATCACATCTTACATTCAAAACCACAACAACCTTCTTATACTGCCAGGTTCAAATATTCAACATCTGTTTTCTATTCAAATAGGCTACAAGCACGTTCGGCAGTGTGCAGTTCCAGCACAGCATCCTAACATCTGTGTCTTGGCAGAACTGCAAGGTCAGACCCAACACACTGGATTTCTCTCTGGACAGAACATATCAGAGAAGAAACACTTTGTTGGAATTGAGAGCAGTTCAGTACTCATTTCACAGAAATGTTTTTGTGGTTTAATTGTGTGCGTGTATGTTTTATTTATCTGAAATTCTGCACAATAGTTATCAGATACCAAAAAATTAATTCTTAGAAAAACAATTGTAGGTCAGCTGAGTCTATTTTACAAGCTCTGAGTGAGGCTGTTCTTCTCAAGCAGATTGACATCACTGGTTTTGAGCTGGCAGTTAAAGCAGACCACACACTATGTGTGAGAGAGAGATATATCACATGACTTGTGGACCAACCACAGTTACCGAAACTCACAAACATGTGGATGCGAGGCAGAGAGAGAAAGAATAAGGGGGAAGGCTAGGCATCAAAAAGTCAAAAAAATCTCTATAGGGTTCTCTTCTCATTTTCTTTGTAAAGCATACAATTCTTGGTGATTATTTTGCACATTTTTGTAGAAAACATTAATACTTTAAACCATTTGGCTACCTAGATTAAAACAAAGAAAAAGTGTCATGTTTTCTTGTCTTAGTAACAGGACGGTATCATTTTGACAGATTGTCAGTCAAAAAGAAATTGCAATCAGTTAGTGTGTTAAACATCAACTGATAAGCACCTTCTTTTTTTGCGTGAGCTCTAAAACCTATGAAGACAGATTAATATTATGATCTTATCTATAAGGTCATTGTCTTAGAGGTGACCTTTAATAAAATCTTAAGTTACAGGTTTTCTGACTTTCTCACTTCAGAGAAGTGTAAGGAAGCACATTCACCCCTCAACTTCTGCCTAAAATGTCAGTGTTTGAATATATACTGTGACACACAACATGTCCCTCAGACTGGAAAATGACTAATGTTTGGATATTTCTTTTAAACATCCTGCAAGTTTGAGCACTAATTGGATCTTTCTATCCCTCAGAACATTTTGGTTTTAATAACGTCCATTGTTTCTTAATTGGAGGTTTATCAAAAAGTCACCAAATGAAACACTTCCAAGCCTCTCTTTTGCAGTTGTCTGTTTTCTTGCCAACTAGATGAATGTCTAAAGTTATTCCTCGTGATCTCTATTTAATGTGTGGATGTGTCCATGCATGCTGAAGTGTGTATGTGACTGTATGTAAAATACATTTGGCTCATTAAATTTCCTTTCTCAAATCACTGAGCACAAATCTGAACAGGGTCACACAGCTGTCGGTTAAATACATTTATTTTGCTTCATAAATAAGCATATTTACCTTATGCGCTCACATAATAAAACTCCTGATCTAGCTGGTAATATGAATATCAGCAGTAACCTTTATATGGTATTCAATTGAAAAAGACCATATAATATTTATATATTGTATATTTTTGTTTATTTAGTAGTATAGTTATAGCAATAGGGGTCTATGCTAACTAGTCTGACCCCTGGGGTGTGACACAATTTAGGTCCCTTAAATCGGACAAATGCAGACATTTTGACAATTTGAACAGTAAGCAATCATCACATAAGATAATTGCCTTCTGTGCAGCATAATTAGCCTTGGGAGCAAAAGCTATTCAAGCTTATTAAGTGATTAAATGAACTCAGGTAAAGCTCAACTTGTTTCCTCAGAACTAAATACATGAGCACATGTCTTTGAGTAGCAGACAAATTCTGGCAATTATTAGAGTTAAACCACGTTTCATTTGAAGCCATTAAATTACAGTGTGTGCAATACAATTAAACTCGCTGGCGAAACATCACCTTTCTGCTTGAATTCACAATGTTAATTAGCTAGTGCCTGGATTTTTAAAAATGAATTATTGCTCTGCTTTATCTAAGATGTGGATGAGTGAGTATTATGGGACGGTTTGTGCAATATGAGGGGACTGGATTTAGTTTAAGAAAACCTGACACTGTTTATAATAAAATTGCACAAGATATGCAACTGTTATACATGAAAATAAACTGGAAGTGAATTGACACAGGTTTTAAAAATCTCTATATATGGTATATAGGGTATCCCTGGTCTCATGGCATAAACAGCATAAAATGGCTTTTGATTCTGAATGTAAAAAAAAGTAATTAACATATTGAACATATGTGTTTTAACCCCACAAAGTGAACATTTCTCTTTGAAACTTTGGCGAAACAGTTGCTGTTTTTACGAGACATGGCCGATGTATATATATTAAACATACAGTATGTATTTAGGACAAAAGCATGGCATTTGTAGAGACCTGTGTGCAGAAGTGTGGCTGTATATCTGAGGTTGCGTGAGAGCATGTGGGTTCATGTGCATCAGGGAGGTTCACAGCAGGTCACCCGCTGTCAGGTCTGACCTTTTGAGCGGCCAGCTATCATCTATCGGGATCTTGACTTTCACTGTGGATTCAAACACTCACAGGAGAGCAGTCGCTGACATTAAAACTCAATTAGGGTCCCACGCACTAAATAATGCAGCAGGAAAGTGCATTACCTACACGCTCAATGCCCACAGTCTTACATCTCAATATGTCAAAAGCTCTCCCAAAGCCAGCGTATTTGCATATGTGTGAGTGAGTATATGAACGCATGTAAAGAAAAGACAGAGGATGTTGGTACTGAGACACCAGTGAGCTCTCTCAATTAGATGATTGTCATTTAGATTGTCACTGCCTCTCATCACTCTCAGAAGAAATGAAACAAATCAACACTGTCATGCTTTTGGCCTTGTGATCTTATATCATATGCATCATTACACTAACATTAACACAAGTTTTAATCAACATTAGATTAGCATAAGCATGGGTTTGTGTAAACTATTTGCATACTTTACTTTTAATGGTTAGGTAACATTTCTTCTTAATTTTTGCATTGCCAGGATTCTGTGAGGAAAATCTATTTGTTCAAGGACAAAAGTTATATAGAATGTATTTATTTAAAATTTATTTATTTTATCTGTGCGTAAATATGGGTAGTATGGGCAGACGTAACTAGGTGTCCTATATTGTATGACAGAAAAAAAAACTCTAAAATTGAAGATAAGCGTCTCTCATGCTATTTGTAACTCTAAAAATGAAGAAACATCGTATCGGTTACATATGTAACCCTCGTTACCTGAAGGATCAGAGACGTTACGTCATGCACTGACACCAATGGGGTCCCTATGGAAAATGCCACAACCCTGACTGCATCCCGTAGAAGGCCAAAATGCTGACAGGCTGCAGGGACAGCATGTCAGACAAAGTGGAGATCCAACGCAACCTTCCCAGCACCCTATGGGGCCAGTTCGTGAGGGGGCCCTCCAGGGATGTGAATCTTCAAGCTACTCTGCTTAACTTGACCTGTGGGGCAGTAGAGGAGCCAGATGTAACCAGTTGGAAACACTGGAATATATCCCAAAAGAATGGTGCTGCAAGCCGACAACCACATCAGCCTGCCTGAATATGTGATGTTACCCAAAACAGAAGATTGTAGAATCAACCAATCCGCAGCTCTGCAGATGTCTGCTAGAGAGGCGTGCACAAATGCCCAGGATGAAGCCACACTCCGAGTGGAATAGACTCTCACCCCAAGGGGCACAGCCAGCCTCTGTTTGGAGACAGCATTCCCCTTCTGCTGACCTCCAAAGCAGACAAAGAGCTGCCCAGAGGTCCTTAAACTCCAGGTGCATTCCACATAAAAGACGCAAGGTGCGTATGGGACACAGCAACTCAAGGTTCGGGTCTGCCTCCTACAAAAGGCAGCGCTTACAAATTCCCCACCTGATTCCAAAAGAGCGAGGTGGGAACTTTGGCACGTAACCAGGTCTGGGTCTCAGAGTCATGAGAGTAAGACCCCACTTCAGAGCATAGGCCTGCCTCATAGAGGGAAGGCTTTGGGAAGGCCAGCGAGGTCTTCCGAGTCCTGTCCTGTCCTGTCTGGCCCAGAACGTGCTTGCCCACCAGCATCGCAGGGATCCAGCGCAGGGCAAGCCAAATGGCCAGCAACTCGAGACAATTCATATGCCTGTCCAGGTCCCATCCAGGAGCCTAAGGCTGCTTGTCCTTTGCATACAGCACCCCATGGGCATCTGTGGAAACTATCACATGCCTGGAGACCTGACCTAGGGGCACAAAGTCCCATAGGAAGACAGGATCTGATCATGGACCGAAGAGGCGGCAGCACTCAGGGGAAATGCCAATCCGGAGCAAGCTACGACGCCATGCCCATGTCGGGCCAACTGAGTGACGTGACCGCAGCTGCCCCAGGAGCCTCTGAAAGAATTTCAAAGGAACCACTGTCTTGTGCCTGAAACCAACAAGACATTTCAGCATTGATAGTGACCGTTTGTAAATGAGACGAACCCTAAATTCATCTCGGCTGGAGGGACTGGCTTCATCATGTCCTTTGCTAGCAGGACAGCGATCTCTGCATAGAGGTCAGAGGCATCCATCTCCAAAGGAACGGAGGTGAAATGGACGCCTGTGAACCTGGGTGGATGCCTGATGAACTGAATCACATAGCCAGGAGGAGAGTGGGGGCCCAGAAGCGTCTTGGGAGGCGAGACAGGCTGTTGAGAACAGCTCACACCAGCTCTCCCCCATCCCGCGATGGCGAATTGACACCATGAATCTGAATGTGAAGAAGCATAGTGTCGCTCACAACTTGGAACATGGCGATAGAGACTCAGAGATTTAGAAAATTGCAATGGGTCAGTGTGTAACTTTTCATTCTTTTACTTAAAGTAGTTACATTAAAAAAAGTTAACCACTAGCATTTAGATTGAAATATCAAACGACAGCAAACGTTTATTCTATGTATATATATATATTCATTTATTTATTTACATATATATATTTTTTTTATTTCTGAGATGGCAAATGTTGAACCAAAAAATAGTATACCCAAAATAAAATTAAGAAACCCCCAATGTCTTTGAAACTTCTCTCATAACAAACAAAACAAAACAAAATAAAATGTTTTAGCTGTTGAATGATGATCTTTGAGTCCAAAAAAAATTCTTAAAGAAAACATACAATTGTTTTAAACATACTCACAGGCTGAGCTTAAAACGAAAATGTTTCCCAACCAGGACTTCACAAGAAATACAAGCAGTATAGTAGCTCCAAGGAACCATGCGTTCCCTCTACCAGACTGAATCTACTTCTTCATTTTTTCCTCACCTATTATACCTTGCAGGTATCTAATCAGCGCCCTCTAGTGCCCTGTAGTTCCATTAGAACATCATTTTTATTACTCTTATTCCATAGAAAAAAAAAACAAGTGACAGACATTTAATTCTGTTACAAGTGGGAGGAGACTAGAAACGAGTGGCTATATCAACGTACAAGGGGGGCGGAGACATCAATGGGAAACCATGACAACAGATGAAATAGGCGGTGACAAGAGTTTATAGAAGGAGTCCATGAATGAAAACAGACACAAAACATATACACACAGTTTGCTGGTCCATCAGCTGGAAGTGCCATCAGCGGGCTGGTACTTCCAGCTGATCATTAAACAATATCAACCTCACCCCACAAATCTTTCCACAAATTTAAAACCCAGTAAACATTTTCCTGTTGAATTTCACAACACTAAATAAAATGCTCTGCTGAATTTAATAACACTCAGTGTATTTTGCTTTATGGTTTGTCAGAGCTCTGCCTCCATAATAACTTCTATTATTGTAACTTTCATTACAGATTATTGTAATAGAACACAGCACAATTATTTAACATCGTTATACTAAATGTTCTGGTAAAATAAACAGCAACCAGTGAAACATCTAATAAATGGTAACTGTGCTGGGTAACATTTTCTGATGACTACCAGTTGCAAATGAAATGTCTTATGTTTTTTATTTTTTATTTTTTAATTGCATTATAGTATCATAAAATATTTAATTATCAAACAGAAAATGAACATTGTAGTATACTAAGCTATTCTGTCTGTTAGGATGGGCAGCATGTATTGGCATACCTTTATATAAATTGAACTAAATCGTCATCTAAATCGTTGTTGAATTAACATGTCATGTCTAATTATCTGCTCGAATAAACAAACTACTGTTTAAAATCTTAAACACCCTGGCAACCGTTCCCTTTGGAATAAAGAAGTAAACAAAACATCCAACCAAATATCATAGCCATTCATGAATGGATTTAGCACTTTATGGAGGTAAAAAAATAATCTGAATGAAACTAACAATGAAATCTTACATTGTCGTTTTTTTTTTATATTGCCTCAGAGTTCAACATTTCACAGTTTGGAGAAATCTCCATATCTCCGATGAATCTAACAATCAAAAACTGCTTGCTTTAGCATTTCACATGAGGTCTGCATGCTGGCCAGTGTCTTATGATACAACATATGGCTTCAAGTTGTCTCACACACAAAAGTATATTCACATCACAAAAATAAAGTTGAAACCTGAGATTCTTGCATTTTTCTATAAGAAGGTGCAAAAGTGTCATTTTGGATGAAAAAAAACCCCAAAGCATCTAGAGGCAGTGTTTAAATGATGCTAAGTTGTTTGCATGTATGATTTGACTATAACACTCTGGCTGGTTTAGCAGACTTCCACATTAGTGGAGTTACCTGTCTTTTGCCAGCATTAGATGTTTGGTGTGGTAGTCCTAGGAATCGCATTAACCTGTTTTCAGTGGCAGACAGAGCACGACAATTCTCAGCAAATAGCTTAGAGCTGCTATCCGTCTTTCGCACAAAGCGCTGCCCATGTACAGCTTCAAAATGTGTTAATCTGTCTTTGTTTGCTAAGCTGTCCCGCCGTGCACCCCGCTCTATGCCAAAGAGTGTTCAGCTTACTTTAATACCCACACAGCCATGAAACAAACGATTGTGTTTTTTCTGGCATCAAGCTTTAGCTGATTTCAGTGGATAAACAATCCTATAGTTGAGGGCTTGTAGTAATTCCCTGCACTTCAGACAAATGACGTCAGACATCCTGACACAAAGAGTGATGTAACTTAATTGTTGTAATGAATTGTGAAAGATAAAAGACATTAAGGCTGAATTTTTTTATGAGTTCCTTTTTGTTGATAATGGCAAAGCTGCCAAAAACAATACAAATGAAGGGTAGGGTTTTCACTGCATATTGTTGAAAGGATAATAATTACAGCTTCCCCTCTTTTTTCTCTCGCTAACCCTTTTTCTTTTTTCTGTTTCCTTCCATATCTCCCACGCAATTAAATTACACACAGTAAAATCGTTAAAAAAGTTCAGGAAAAACATGGACAAGTTTTTCTGCTTGTTTTAAGCTGTTAGTCTATGAGAGGTTCTCAAAGGGATAGTTTTCCTAAAAAAGACAAATCTGCTGTCTTTTAAAAGTCTTCCATCACTGGTTTCACTTTCTCTGTACATACACAAAACATCTTTTATGTTCCACAGGAGAGAGAAACACATGTTTAAAATGAAACAAGGGTATGTAAATGTTGGTAGAATGATCATTTTGGGTGAACTTTCTCTTTTAACATGAGTGTTTGTTGCAGTTGTGTACTGCTAGGCTTTTATTTTGTCAAATCCTGTTATTGGCCCTTCTAGCATTTCACAACTAACTATTATTTCTAGCAGAACATTTGGGCAGTGTAACTCAAGCGGCCTTGGAGTATGTGGGGAATGTGTTTGGCTCAAGCACCTGCGGTGGGAGCTCACTGTGGAGCCTGTGCAGTGGATTAGTGCGTTCCTAGAAATCCCCTGCTGATTGTGTTTGGAGCATGTTTGGACTTTAATAACTGAATAGGTGACTCATTTATCTGTGAAAAGAGCAAATCATCACAATTCCGTAGTTGCTGTGGTATAAAAGGAAGATAAAAAGCTTTTGCAAATAAAGACACTTAAGTCAGCTTAAAAATGACTCATTTTACAGCTGCTGTACAACTGGACTGATTGAGCGTGTAAGTGAGATAAAAATGTGTGTGTGACGGGGAAGAGAGAGTGAACATGCACGTGACACAAATAGCTAAACTTTCCTCTGGAATGATACATTTAATAGCCAATATAGAGCTTGTACAAGATGTGTTTATTGCTTGTCATATGATACATGTTTATGGCTTATCCTGTGATTAAAAAAGCCATTTAGCACAAATATGTGTTCTTCTCGTTACATTACTTTATGTATAGAGGTTTGCAAAAACTGTAGGGAAAAGAGC
>JAUCMT010018614.1:0-20151 GCA_032357475.1 Enteromius thamalakanensis | reverse complement strand
GTATTTTCTTTTTTTTTTTTTTTTTTTTACAGTTTATTTTATTCTAGCATGCACTTCAAAAACTCAATAGATCGCTTGAATATATACATATATATATTTTTTGCATTGATATTTCAACATGAATATTCTACCCAACAGGAAATTAGTCATGTTTAATGTTCATAATCTTTTTGGTATTTAAGAGTATTTAAATCATTTAATTTTTACTGTCTTTTGCTCGAGAATTGATTTGGAGGTAATTTAGATTTTTATTTTTTTGTTTTTGTTTTAAAGGGATTCCATAAGCGAATTTTATACTTGGCTTTTTTTCCCCCCCCCGAGTTCATAATTTTTTTTTTTTTTAATTGAATCTCTTGACTACCTTGGTCTAGGCAAATGAACTTGATATGATGTAATGTTGGATGCAAGTCAGACCAGTGGGAAGGAACAGAGAGGAAATGGGTAAAGAGGCTGTTGTGGGCGGAGCTGTGTGCTAACTGACTGATTAACCTGATCATCCTACCGGCTAACCGAGTACATCGCATCTACCAGCCGTTCAACTTTCGGATCCGCTGCCGCATCCTAGGATAAAGCACCACCGGTCAAAGGAAGCGAACAACCAGCCGCCGACCGCCTAGTAAATTTAAAAACAACACTGAATCATTAGTGCAATATCAACGCTGTATTTCCAAATCTCGTTGTATTAGACAAACAGCTGATTTGCCGACGCCGAGAAAGTTTTTAAAGATTATAAAGACTTATTTTGGCATCACATTATAATGGACGTGCTTGTGATTGAAAATATTACTGAATACTCAACATTGTTTCCTGTCCTACTTGTACTACTGCTGTTTGTCCTATTGTTAGCGTACACTTCTGTTTAAATTGTACGTTTGTAAAAAGCCTGTTTTCTCGACTGTTTATCCGAAACCGCTCTCTTTATCATATTGTCCACTCGAGCAGGTTCGAAACTTATGCTTGTTTTGATTTAAACCTATGAAAACAGATTCATGTTCTACCAGTCGCTGTCATCTTGCCGCCTGAATAAAAATTCGACTGACTTAGACGCAACGTTTTCATGTCACTCGTTTTTAATTGAGTCTCTTTTAATTGCTACCTGATTTCTCACTCGCTCACGTCAGCAGTCGTGTAATAGAAATGTCCTTTGACTTGATCACTCATGTGTAAATTGCCAAATAGATTCGTATAAAAACTGCATTTTCCGCTTGAACCCTTCATATAAAACAAACTTCAGTAATTTCCAGTCACTTTATCTTCTAATTCTTGACCTCTGGCCAAGATGAATGAATGTATGCTCTGTTTCGAATTACTGTAACCGCTTGGTGTGGTTCATCAGGATGGGTGAGTTAAAAGTGAAGGTAAGTAGCATTTCAAGCTGGATTGTTCAGATTTTGTTGTCCTGGTCACGTTGTACGTTAGTATGTTTTTGTGTGCAAGTGGAGCCTGTTTGACTTGCTTTAGTTATTCACTGGCGATATTAATAGACTAGATGCATACTGTTCCTGAAACACTTCATCCTGATAGTCAGTGCAGTTGTTCCATGATGTCCGTCAAGTGTTTATAAAGTGTGATTTACCTCTTCTCCTCCTCACAGCCTTTCAGTAGAGCTGACGTTTATAATCAGCTCTCTCAAGAGGAGGAAGTCATTACATTTCATAAACTATACCTTTTTTATGTTTCTTCCCTTTTTTGTTCTACATGCCTCATTTGAAGTACTCCAGTCACCAGATTGCAACTTCTCGTACAAGTGTTTCTAATGAGTGTTTACGTTGAGATTTAGAATATATTCATAGCAATTCCTTAGTTTCATTGGTAGCCTCATGCTTAGCATTTCTAATGACTGATTAAAGAACAACATGAATCCAAAATAATACCATATTGAGGCCATGGCTACTTTCAATACCCTTAAATCTTGCAATGACATTTTCTGTAAGTAAAATTTAATCCGACGTACAAGATAACAGAAATGCAGACTCATATGTAGGTAGACATTGGGGTATTTTTTTAGGAAACGGTGTCATTTGTGTGCTCAGTTCGTCTCTGATTTAATATAGGTATATTTAGATGCTTAACTTGGTGACGTAATAGATTTAAAACACATTTTAAATCATTTCATTTCTCAATGCGTATTGTAAAACACAATGTCAGTCTTTGTGTACATCATTATAATATTTTAGAGTTATGTAAGGACAATATTTGTATAAACTGCTTGTTCCTTCAGTTTTTTTTTTTTTGTATTATGCTTTAATAAAATTGACTAATGAAGAATCGTTGCACTGATCACCATCTTTTTAACATAAGTGCAGTATGTCTATATATAAATGACAAATTTTGAATTAGTTATTCAGTGCTTTAGCATTTATACTGCTGGTGAAAGGTGATAACCATTTATTCATAAGTGGTAAACCGTTATTTATTAACCATATTAAATATTGTAGTGCAAGGTTGTCGTCGTAATGAGGTACCCAAAAAAAGTTTTTTTTTTATTGTTTGCTTTTTGTCCTAGACGTTTATAGCATACATGGTACTGTTTCCTGAGAATGACCCATATAAAAAAAGAACAAGATAATTTGATTTCAATATGACACAGAATTTCATACAGACGGTACTAAGTAAAGCCTGAGTTTGATTCAGATATCCAGTGACAGTATATCATATGTTCAGTTGAGGGAAGTTAGGACTTGCTCTTCTGGTCTATCAGTACAGAGATAAGCATCAGTTCATAAATTCAGAACACCAGAGTTACCCCCCCTAAAAAATCATGCACAATCTCTATGGGCCTAATGGGGCATTTATTTTATTTGTGTGCTATATATAAGACAATAAATACTGTGTATAATAGCTTACGATGGAAATAACTTTAATCAAGTGTTTCATATTTTGCTTTAATGCTCACTATTGCCCATTTCCATGTATGTGTTTCTCATATGTATGTAAATAAAGGCAACGTGATGGTTATTTAATTTTCCTGTGTCGTGGATTTGTTTACCTGTGGATTTGCACAGCTATTTTCTGCAGTTCTTCAAACTTCCCTACCCGGATGTTTCCCAAAAACACACACACACACGAGTAACTGACCATTCAATTTACCACAGCGTCAATAAAAGCGCCCTCCGCTGCCTGAAAGGAAATCCTGCACCATCTAATTTCAGGAAAGAGCCCCAGCGCATGTACGGTGTCACGTGCTGTAGGAGCACGCGGATCCTGGCTCAATTTGGCACGCTTTGTGTTTGAATTTAAACAGCGTTCTGACGCTCCAGTCAGCTATTTTAAATGCGTGAGTATAAACCTTTAACTAACTTAAAACAAAGTTACTAGTACATGTAGCAATACGCGAGCATTCACGCATTCACTGAACTTTTACTTACGCGTGATTAGCCTATCGTTATTTAATGTAAAGAGGGCATCTGTAGGATTATTTAAAGTATTAAATTTTAAGATTAAGTGGTGCGCAATTAACCTTAATGACTTTAAGAGGTCTTCAAAAGTTAGTAAATTCACCAGCAAGCTAAGGATACAAGGTCAGGGAAATATTTAATAAATAAACCTACCTTCTCAGAATTTTACTACAACCTACAAATTTTTAATCATATTGTGCACGATTCATTTATTCAATCTTTTAGAAGAGCAACAGATATCTCATCTTAAACTGTGTTCCTTTCTTGCTGTTCAAACTAAATCATTTTTAAATGATCTATGTCCCTCAAATACACAACATAAATAAATCTGTCATTACTTTCTACATCATGATGTTAATGCAATGCCAGTTAAATAATTTGAAAATGTTTTGGGATTTCTTAAGAAAAAAAACACTTATGTTTTTTATTTCAGGGATTAATTGTTTGTAGTATTATAAAAATGATAGTACCGTCTGTAAAGTTGATGTCAGGAGTGGAGATGCCGCTTTTGGGTTTGGGCACATACAAGCTCCAGGACCATGAGCAGCTGAAGCAGTCCGTCAGTTCTGCACTTCAAGCTGGATACAGAGCCTTTGACACAGGTGCAGTTTATGGAAATGAGGCACAACTAGGGCAAGTCCTCAAAGAGCAACTGCCCAAGTATGGCCTAAGCCGTAAAGATGTGTTCATTATCAGCAAGCTTGCCCCATTAGACCATGGGCCAAAGGCAAAGGAAGGCTGCCTGAGGAGTCTGGAGCAACTAGACTGTGAATACATTGACCTCTATCTAGTGCACTGGCCTGGGGTGGAGGGTCTTGACCCAGGGGATTCTCGTCATTCAGAGTATCGAGCTCAAAGCTGGGCGACCCTGGAGGAGTTCTACCTCAGCGGGCAATTCAAGGCCATAGGGGTTTCAAACTACACCGCAAACCACATTAGGGAGCTGCTCACAAGTTGCCGCATCCCCCCAGCGGTCCTTCAGATTGAGTGCACACCCAAGCTGATCCAGAGAGAACTGAGGGAATTATGTATGGAGACAGGCATCCACTTCCAGGCCTACTCTTCGCTGGGTAAAGGAGCTCTCCTGAGGGAGCCTGAGGTAATGGATATAGTGAGGAGCTGTGGTCGCACCCCTGCCCAGGTTCTCCTGAGGTGGGCTGTGCAGCAAGGCATCTCAGTTCTTCCTCGGTCCTCGCAGCCCTGCAGAGTGCAGGAGAACGCACAGGTGTTTGACTTCCGGCTGAGTGAGATGGATATAATGAGGCTGGATGCCTTGAACTGTGGAACAAGGTTTTGTAAACGAGACTCTAGCAAAATAGCTTAAGCCTAAAGATTTGACCATTTCTTTACCGATCCCAAAGCAAAATAAATGTCAAATTCTGCAAATTAAATGATTGCATATGGAGTCATTGATATGATGCTTGTTTTAGTGGCAAAAATAAATAAAATAGCAGTTGAATACACCACTGGCGAGCATGCAAATTATTATTTTTTTGGTTTATTATTTTATGAAATATAAATAATACGGTGATATGATGCATTTGCATGGACTGTGCATGTGTAATTGAGGTTGTATGAAGTGGTGACCCACAAAAATTAGTAATTGTTATATAAAGATTAATACGAAGTATTTATCGTGGACACTTTGACCAAATAACGTAACACTAAATTCATCCAGAAAATCTTTTATTTTGACCACAAAATGATAGAAAAATGATAGAAAAAACTTGTGATTGTTTTAAAAAGCATTTGAACAGTTCATCCATTACTTAATCTATGTCAACAAGTAGAAATATGCACAGGGAGATTGAAAAAGTAAAATCAAGGAGCATCACCAAGGCAGAAATGGAAACTTGTGTTGCTCATCTGTACGTTTGGCAGAAATCGAGTGTTGTTTTACATACAAGACCATCGGATGGAATATAAACAGAAACAAAAATCCAACAGAGACTACAGACAACTCTACAATCCAGAAATATGTACTGGAAAGGCGGTGATGAATTATTTTCCTGCTGACATATCCAAGCATTGTCAGCATAAAAGAGATGGCAGAACAACTGATTTTATCCACTCTTACTAGTTATTCACCACAACAGTTTGGCATTAAAAAAACAAACAAACCTGAGATGCAGCAACAAATGAACTGAAATCTTACCCGTATTATTGTTACCGTCACTAACCTGTACTTCACAACTTACTTTATCCAATGTCACAGTCCTTGAATTATATTTACAACTGGCAAGCAACCGCTCCAGCCTTTAGTACAACAAAACGCACACCTATATATCCATCTATAAAATACATCATAAAACACATTTCTTTGTCAAATATGAATTTGATACATATCAATAAATAATTTTTAAATAGAGGTTCATTTTTTGAATCAGTATTTAGAAAGATTGTCTGATGAACTGCAATATTTTAGAAGAGATTGTCTCTTAAGATTGTCAAATTGAACTGACACTGACAATTCCTTTAATTTAACGTATGTTATTGCAGTGGCTTTATTATTCTCTCAGATTGGTTTTGTACTAGCTTGAGCACACTGATTGACAAAAAGGCCATGTTGGTGATCAGACCAGCCTTCATCTGAGTCCAGCTTTCTGGTAACTGTTATTAATAGCGACTACTTTTCTTTGCCCTCCTCTTCTTCGGGACTCCAGAGGAACGAGAACCATCCTCGATAGGTCTGTTTCTGGCTGCTCGCTCTTTTGACCTCCTAGAAACAAAGAAACAACTTAATACTAAGTTTACAGTCTAGCAAACAGAAATGCATTCGGTGTGCATATAGCAAGCTCACCCCTTTATCGAGCCATGTGTCAAATTCATCGCTCATTCTCCTCAGCTGTCGCCCGTACTTCTTTGCTTTCCACAGTGCAGCCGGAGCAGACTGAGAACGACCTCTGAATGGAAGTCCATCACCAGTTCCTCCGTTCTCCTCCGCCAATGCTCCATCTTGGGGCTCTGCTTCCTGCCAGCGGCTGACCGTATACACCTGAGACTCCGAATAGAGCCGCACACGCCCTGCGAAAGCACGTCATCACATGATAACAGAAACATTCAGTAATCTAGGTCAATCTATGATACATATCTTAAAACTCTGACCTGTTTAATGACTATTGTGGTTCTCTTTAGTTCTCACCTTGAGGAGAAATGTTTGGCAAGGTTTGATCCTGATGTTGTCCGTGGTTTTTGATTGTCTCTTTTCTTCCTTTCTTTTTGCCATTCAAAGTGCTGGAATCATCTTGATGGTCATGCAATGTTTTATCCATTGTAAGAGCTGGTGATAAGAGAATATTATATTAATATTCCAATTTAAAGGGGATGAAACAATTAATGATCTAATATTATTTGGTATTAAATTATCAAATTTTGGCTCTCCTTAACACATACCTGTGGATCTGGACGAATTCCAGGACAATAGATATGAATGTGCTCGTCTCAGTTGTCAGTGGCACTAGATGTTACTCCTTCTTATTTCCAGTACGATTAAGAGTAGCTTCTCCAGTTCTCAACATATATTGATTGCCTCATGGCATGTGACACTGACACACCCAAATAACAATAGCTGCACTTGCTACTTTATATAAGTTTCATATTTCTAAGGTTGAGTCGTGCTCATCTGAAAACGTCGTCGGCCAAAAATAATGGAAAAAAGATCCCGTTTTTCGTGACATTTAGTCGAAGTGATTGTCTTCTCGCCGCACGCAGTAGCAGTGGCAAATTTCCAGTCCGGTTGTTGTTATCACTACCGTGTGTATGATCTCATTTCGGCTCGTATATTGTTGTTGTCCGTGGTCGTTCACAGTAGCTCTCCGCTCTCGGCCAATCAGAAGGCTCGCGGCTTCTTCGATCAGCCAATCGCAGCCCGCTGCTAGGGTGTTTTTCGCTCTCCGATTGAACGTCACTGTTGCGATAGGGTTTCGCGAGCCTTTACTGTCCCGTGACTTGTTTACCTCATCCGGGCCCCAGTTTTGCGGAAGAGGACGCCGCCGCCGCTGCCGCGAGAGAATTTGCAAAAGAAACACTTCGTTTAATTTGTTTGCATGCAGTGGAGTTCAAAACAGCGTAATTTGTATGTTTTTGCTCTCCGTGAAATAAAATCAGTTTTTGTACCGAGAGTGTTTGTTCAATTTTAAATTAAGTTAGTTTATTATGGAGAGTACTTATTATTGTCCTTTAACCGGAATGATTTTATCGTTATTATACTGACTTATTTGTAAATTAGAAAATATTTAAAACTAGTATTTCTATTGCATTTTTCGTTTCATAACTTGTGGTTACAGTGTGCACTTTCTTATTTTGAACTGTAGATGGCAGGAGAGATCTACTTTGTTGAGTTAGCAGAAGTTAGTCATTTCTTTGCTTATGACTCATGCCTGCAGAACACAGAAATATGTAGGTTAATGAGACCCATTAGTGTGTAATTTGCTGCATATGTCACATATCTGTGATATAATCTTTACTAAATTAAATGAAAGTGCATGTTGTGTACATGCAGTGCATTCTCATTTTGTAGCTATTAGGAAATTCTTGCAGGAAATAATTTGAGAAATGGTTTCTTGATAAATATCATGTTAGATCTATAACATGGACGCTCACTTTTTGCAAGTTGGATATTCACATTTAAATCTGTCATGGGGGGGTTTTCCTATGGCAAATGACAACAAAATGTGGCTCCTTTAAACACAAACACATGCAAATAAGCATTCTGCGGGTATTTTAGAGAAATTCATTGAAATGGGTAAAAACAATTATATATTTGCCAACTGAATTTGTGAATGCAACATTGCATTACATTTGCAAAAGATAGATAGGCTTGATGTTTTTGCAGCTGGCAAATTATTTAGTTGAACATATATACTATATTTGTACATTTTCATTGCATTGACAGTGCTGCAATAAATATGTAAAATAAAATAAAAAAAAACTATTTTAAACCAGATATGCTGGCCTTAGCTGGAGATGGTCTCTGATATTGGCCAGTCAGGGGTGGCTTAAAAGTTCCAGACAGCCTATAAAACCAGCCAACAAAGAGAATGAGTAACCAGCTAAGATAAGTAGCCTAAAGCTGTTTAAGCTGGTCTAAAGTTCTTTCTTTTCTCAGCATGGGAATTTAATTCCACAGCCAGTGTAGACTTTGCATTCAGGTAACTTTGTGTAATGTAAAAACAGAGGTGCATATATTGAGTTCTTCAAATCACCCTCATTATTCTTCAACCTCATTAATGAAGATATTTTTATAGGCTCTTAAAAACGTTGGAACAACAACTACAGCAACAAAATACTAAAGAAAATGTAGCTACTAGATTCTAACTTCTTATTACCTGACAAGAGATTTAACAAAACTGCTGCTCACCTTTGGACCACTTCAGTTATCGTTTGCTAAGTGTCATTATTCAATCAGTGCCACCAGTAGGGGTCAGAGGGTAGCGTTGAGGGTACAAAATTAATTTAGCTCCTCTGACGTGCATGTGTTTTTACACTCTTGCCAACGTAATTAGCATTTCTAATATGTCTAAGCTACATCAGTGCCAGTTGATGAATTACCGTCCAGTGTTGGCTCGCTCTGCCTGCTAGCAACACTACGGAAAGCCTGCACGCGTGTTATAGCAAAATGTCCCCTCCCCTCTTTCTGCAGTCCACGGTGCTGCAAAAAAACGCCGCTTTTCGCACCCTGTCTCGACCCCCTGCACAATCCCATTCGCTGAAAAAAGAAACAGTTCATTTCCATATTACCTTTTCCAGCATACTCCGCCCGTCTCCTCTCCTCCATCCGCATGGCGAGGCTGATGCTGATGCGAGCGTGTAGTTGGCATCTTCTCATTCACTCCCTCTGGCTCCACACGTCCATGTGCGGCTCTCATCATTCTCCCAATACGCTTCCCTTTCTCTTTCACCTCTAGTTTATATTATAGTCTCCGCTTTTCTTATACAATTTCAGCACCCTCTTTCCCCCAAAAAATTCAATTGCTGTTAGCAGACATTTTATTTTATTTCGTTTAGTGTTTGGAATTATGTGAATGGGCTGCAGCTGGTGTTACTAAACATCTCGAAGATCTTCCGTCAGGCACTTTTTCACTCGAATTCGCTTTTAAGTCACGTCTCGTCTCTAGGCGAGATACAGTTTCTTAAATCAGCGTCGATTGGATTGTGCGTGTTTATGTTAGTTGTTTTCATTGTCTGAACTGTCAAATCCAGAACGGCACCGCTGTACAGCTCGCGCGCATCACCGCTGCTCCATGGAGACTTGAGCCGCGCGCGCCGAGCGCATTCACTGTGAATTAAACCGAACTACAGAAGAGCAAGTCAACAGCGAGTGTTGGAGTCTGCCGGAATCCACACGCCGTCTTCGTAAGTACAACCATTTTACTCACCACACTACATTACAATGCAACTAACACAGTATTATTCATTGTTGCCAACCAGTCGCGAGGTTTAATATATACAAACCTAGCGAATCGATTGCAACAAATGAGTAACAGACCGCAGCCACCATGTTTTCAGGTTACTGACGATTCTATGAAAAGAAACGATCACGTACAGACATCCCAAATGTATAAAAAAATTACACAGACATTCTTAATTTAAACACACGTAATTTTTTTCAGGTGCAAAGTTGCTTGTCAGATTTCTCTCAGCCTATACAGGAGCTACTCAACAAAATGAACCTCTGTTAACGCACGTCTGTCTGTCTGTCAGAGCAGGTAAGATTGTTTTAACTCATAAAGGCTACTAAAACGGCTCTATTGAGTTCTTTGCGCATATAGCTAACATTTGTAATTAAATGTTTGGTTCTGGACCCGCATAACTAGTAGTAAGCGGCACATAGTTTTCATACTGGCTGTGAATACTTAGCAGGCACAGTTCTCATGGAAACGCTCTCCTACTCTCACTACAGAGGCAGCCCACCTGTTTCAGATAAACATAGAATGTGATACGCCAGTATGCTGTGGTATGTAGGGAGACCCTCAGCTTCCAGATGCACTGACTTCAGAGCAAAAACTATCCCCGTGGGGAGCTTCTTCGTAGAATTGAGATTGAATGTAAAAAAAATAATTGTGCAAGTTTAGTTCTCTCTTGCATTGTTTGTGTGATGCATAAAAAACTGATTTTGGCATGTTGTTCCGTCTCTTTTGGAGAGGAGTGTGCTGCTTGTTGCTTTTAAATATTCTACTTGAAGGGAACATTCACCCCAATATAATAATACAAAATTTACTCTGTTATTCAATCTCACAAGATGATGTTTTAATCTATGCATAGACGCACAGATTTTATGTGGACTCCACTGACTTTAACAAAAATTAAAAATATCACTGTTTCTAATGTCCTTCGCAAATTTAATGTTTGGGCTATGCAGAAACAAAAGAAAGTCCCATATAGTTTTGGAACAACAAACGTTCTTGAATGGCATTGATGGTTCCATGTAGAACCTTTAATATCTAGGTTCTTAGGAACAGAGAAAGGCTCACCAATAAGAAAAATGGTTCTTTTAAGAGCTATTCGCTGAAAGGTTATTTTGGGAACCCTAAATGGTTGGCTTCAAGTAAAAGATGTAATAATTTTTTACATTTTAAATCATCTATCCTTTTAATACATAAGCATATAACAGATGGTCATTTTGACAGATAAGTCACATTTCACAGACCTGCGCTGATATGACACAATATCCTCACTAGGGAAATCAATTATGGCTATAATTTAGTTTGTTATATAATTATACTGCATCAAAACGGACTGTAGGCAAATGATACTCCTCCAGCTTGCATTTCAAATCACTTCCGTCCATTTTCACTTTAGCTGATGGCATGAAATAGTCGGAAGTATCTATTTTAAGCCGGAATCATATAGTATGCCATTAGCAATGCCTGTGGTGTATACATCATGTGATCATTAGTGCCACATATATCATGTTTGCTAAAGGCTTGAATTAGTTTTGGTCCCCCAGTTCATAGTCTAGTCTGGCTGATGCCGTCTAGTTGTAAACTGCTTTGTGTTCTCCTTCTCGGTTTCACTGGCATTATTTCTTCTCCCCTAATGTCTGGAACCATTACTCACAGCTTGAGCTAATCTTAATGTTTCTGGCGAACTGAAAATAATCCCACTCTTGCTAAAGGCGGAATTCAGAAAGTGGTTTGTTTCCACCGCTGCTGCTGCTTTCATTATGTGGCGTGTCGGAATATTTGTACATCCTCTTGCTCTGAAAGCTCCGGAAGACGTGAATTATGTCGGCCAAGATTTAGAAGCCCAATTTTGTTACAAGCATGAGTTTCCATAGGATTTTAAAGCCAGCTTGTCTGTCCAGGGTGTTCCGTTTGTGGCATAAGAATTATGGATATAACTGTGTGCAACACATCCAGAAAATTGGAGGTTTAAAGATTTTTTTTTGTGTGTGTGTGTGCAGGTTTAATGTTCTGTTTCTAAATCTGAGGTTCTTTTAGTGCACTTGTGTTTATGTCTGCCCGTTCTTTATGTGTGATCCCTTTAGTATCCCCCTCCTAAAGTAAGAATCCAAATGGCGTTCTTCTCGCCTCCACTTGCAGCTCAACCATTATTAACGCAGAGCCAGGGGCCCAGCACTAAAGCATTCATATTTCACCCCTAGTCCACAGCTCGCCTGCCCTTACAAATTGTTAGCACTGTAAAATTCAGTTAAGCGGACAGTTAAAATATCTCAAGTCTCTGCACAATTGAGGTTAGCAAGCTCTGTCAAGCCGTGCTATAGATAATCTAAATATGTAGCCTTATTTATTTATAGCACTTTTACGCAGTGTAAATTATTTGTTTGCGTAAAGATCTATTTTATATGATATCTATTCTATCTATTTAGACTACATCTAAAATGTAGTCAGCTACTTTCGACCCAGCATTGTCTTTTAGTTTCAATCTTTTTGTGTGTAATTGCGCCTGCATGGTTTGTAAATAAATAAAATAAAATACTAAGTTAACACAGTCTGGAACTTCATTGAAAAAGACAGTTAATCCTCTCTTTCCTAATGTTGGGATCATAAGGACGGCAATGATTTTACCTCGATTAGGTTTCTCCATAGACGTGTGTTCCCCTCTCTGTTAACACAACTCTGTTAACCCTTTTTCTCTGCTTAAGTGCAAGTAATATCATGTACTGTAAGCCAATGAAAATGTATTACAGTTCAAAATTATGCTAAATGCAAATAGTTGAACAAAACTAACTTTTTTTTTTTACCCACTTAAGTTCATCTTTATATGTAAAATCTTTTAAATATTGTTAACGTGTCGAATGTTTCAGTGGCCATCTTGAATTATTTTCACTGAGCCCTGTCTGGAATTGTCTTATCTGGATATAACCTTAGAATTTGGCTAAACTGAGAGAGCATAATTAATATGGCTATCTTATGGAATCTTCTTCCCATGCATATAATGCCTTAAATTGCTTCCTCTGCATGCACCCCTCTAAGTTTTGGAACAGTGCTTATGTGTAATTTGGCCATATGGCAGGTTGATTACGTACAGTTCTGAATGAAATAGCCTGTACGACGAATTGGTTCCTTTTGCTATTCCAGAGTGTCTCTTCATAGTAGGACTCATGCCATGATCAAAAGAAATGTCTGAAGACCTCAAAGAAAGACTTGATGCTGAAAAAGCTATGATGTAAAATATTGCTAAGAACCTGTGGCCATGTGGAAAATGTGTACCTGAAGATAACAGAACAGCAATCTCCTGTCCGAGTAAAATCACTACAACAACAATCCTCAGTGGTTAAAAAGAACAGTATAGAAAGAATGAATGAGTGACCTGGGGAAAATATCAAGGAGGAAACCACAGCTCTCCAAAAGAACACTCTTATTTGTCTCAAACTGTAGATGCCAAAACATTTGGCAAAAGCGAAATACAGGGTTCCAACAAAAACGCCTCATCCCAGTCACGTAGCATTTCCTGGCTGTACCAAATAGGACTTGTAGCTTTCAGGAGGGCACTGATTTCTGGATTTCACTACTTGTTATTTACCAAAGAGTAACAGGGAGTCAGTTCATGGAGTAATAATCCAGTTTTCTGTTTTTTAACAAATAATCTTGTTTTCTGTTTGAAAAAAGATTATTTTGCTTGTTTGATTAGGGTTAGGGTTAGCGTACTTACGTAATTTTAGCTTGTCTTTTCTGAAAACAAGACAATATTATTTTCTTGTCTAGAAATTTCGTTTTAATTTCAGATTTTTTTTAGATGTTTTGGCTGAAAAAAGACTCTTTTATGCATTTTTTTTACAATAAAATTGAAATGCTTTTTCACCACTGTAGTCAGTTAGAATCATGTTTATATATTCTCTGCCCAGCAAATCTCAAATTGGTTAATTTAACTAATATGATCAGCCGTATGCAACCCAAGACCTCCATCAGCTTTAATAATTGCTGTTTGTAGGTCTCTGCTAATGTAGCCAGATAATTCTAGATGCGAGGAAAATGCCTTTGATCTACCTCTTTGTTTTCAAGGTGCCAGCCCTCATGCAGGAACTTCAATTTAGATTTAATATCAGCGTGCTGTTTTGCTTCTAGCATTTTTGACGCAGGAAATAGGGTTGTAGGGTGTCTCCACAGAGACACTGATGATGGCTCCTTTGGGTTTCAGAAATGTATTTGCACTTTGTCGTTTCTTCATGCTTTCTCTCCTGCTTCTGCATTCCCCCCTGTCCTTCCATCCTACTCCTTCCCTCGTTCTGTTAATAGTCAGGATTCTATATGCATATTTTAAGAAAACCTACTTCCTGTCGCTTGACTGTGATGTTTGTGTTTGTACATCCTGTAATGAATGCCAAAACTGGATAATTATGTAATAGCATTAATCAAATACAGTTTGACTCATTTGGACTTTGGGAGATACCCAAAATAAACATTGCAGAGAGCGCTCCTTTGAACTAGTTATTGTGCTCCAATTCATCAAAAACTCAGCCAGTTAGGTTTTTTGCACAATCAAATGCATGACTTGCCTCCTCACTATTTATGTGTACTGCATTTGCCTTTTTATTATTCAGCTTTTAGAGCATCTTAATATACCTTTCCACGTGCTTTATTCATGTTGACCAGATCTACACCAGGCTCATAATTTCAAAATAAAAATCTTGTGGAACATAGCATTTTTCTGAGAACTGTTCTACGCTAGAACAGTTTAGTTTACAGTTATATCCATTTTACAAACTACTTTATACAATATACTTGGTGCTATGCAACAATGGCACATTGTAATAAGATCTGTTGGGCTAGTTGCTGTCCGTGGTCCTGAATCCACATTAAAGGAAAAATTCTCAAGCCATTCAATAAGTTTGATCTTGACTGGAACAGATTTGGAGAAATTTAGCCTTACATCATTTGTTCAACAATGATTCCTATGCTGTGAATGCGTGCCGTCAAAATAAAAGTCCAAAAAGCTGATAAAGGGATCACAATAATTTAATTCAACTGAAGAACTTTTGTAAACATTTAAAAAAACGTATTTTTTTTAGTTTTGCTCTGTTGCTATGGGCAAAAACTAGTAATCTGTAACAATTATTATAATTAAATTCCTGTTGGTTTGAAGTTAAAAATCCCTTAATGATGAATATATTTGTTGCAATCACACAGATTATTGCTCACAAGACAATAATTTATAGACTGGATTATTGTGATGTTTTATCAGCTGTTTTTTTTTTTTGTTGAGGATCCATTGGTGTGAAAGTGATATAATGTAAAATATAGGCTTTACAAATGCTTACAAACCTTTTCCAATGACGAAACAATCTTCAAGAAATTTTCTTTACCCTGAAACAGTTCTTGCAGATTCACAGACATTTTTGTCTGGTTTTGTTCTTCTGTACTGAAGGTTGCCTAAGGTGATTCGGCCTCAAAGCTTTGTCGGGCTTTGTATAACTGATGCAACAGGCTGACATGAGATGATTGTAAATGTAAGTTCCTCATGTGAGACACGTCTGTCAAAATACTGGCTGCAGACCTGTGAATTTACACTGGGTTGTGGGAACATGGGAGATTAATGAGTGTAAATTAAATCTAAACTCTTTAAATCCACCATTGTGTCAGATTTTGCTGAATAATAACTGTGAAATTGTTTTCTATCACTTAATTTTCATTCAGTCCTCCTCTCTATTCCCATGATGGTGTGCTAAAGGTTTCCAGATGGAATACGAGTTTTTTTCAGCTCCCCTGTCTATTCCACATCATGAATGTAAATTAGGAGGTGAAACATGTTGACGGACTTCACCCTTTTCCTTTTCCTCTGTCATGGTCAGCGGTGCTGGAATGATGGGAAAATGTTCACACTTGACTAGGCAACTTCAATGGGCTTTCTTGCAGCTCCTGATAAGTACTATAGACAGAAGACTTCACAGCAATGGACACATTACATTTTTTTATTAAAAAGCGGATTTTCAGACATACCTTGTCCAGTGTAGATGTCTATTGTGTATGTATTAGAAATAATTAAACACCACTGGCGGAACCCAAGATGCATCAGGTATCATTTTTAAATACAGTTGGAATTTCGTTATAAAATTAAGGTGATTAAAAGGATAGTTCGCCCAAAAATGAAAATAACCCTATATTTACTCACCATCAAGGAATCATAGTTGTATATGACTTTCTTCTTTCAGATAAATACAATATATAAAAAAAAATATTCTGGCTCTTCCAAGTTTTCAAATGGCAGTAAATGGATGTTGAGATTGTGACGACCAATAAAGTCAATCAGTCACCACAAAAATTACTGCACATGCACTGAAAAAAAATCTGTAAAATTTGCAGTAAAAAAACGGCAGCTGTTTGACTGTATTCGAATTTGACCTTAATATGGTAACAACATTTTAGATTTTACGGTTTTAAGTTAAATTTAAGGTTACATACTGTTTCATAAACTGATGTTAATATAAAAACCTATTAAAGCACTGAAATCTGTTTTGTACCTTTGAAATGTACTGATAACCACCACATGCAGGAGGTGATAAAGTCACATGACAAACCAAAGCCCATTACAAGCAGCTTTTAAATATGAACATATGAAAAAGTCTTTCAAACACTAAACACCATCATGGTGAGTCTCATAAAAAACATAAAATTCAAAGAAAATTTGAAATGCAATGCATGGAATTCTGGGAATGTCAATTTATGGTTTTTCCTTGTAAAACTTGTGTGTATTACAGTTGTATTCCAGACTCAGTACAACTGCCATCTACCAGCATCAGTTTCTTTGCTTCGCTACCACATACAGCTATCCAGGGGAGTAACTGTCCTTTGGATGCACATGTTATAATCTTGCTGGGAGTAGTAAGTCTTTTGGGTACTTACTACCTTATAAATACTGTGAATTCAGACATGCTATTCTTTTCACATATTGTTTCTTGCCTACTTTATCAAAAGCAGCCATTTCGTTAATTAATGAATCATTGTGTTTGAACAAATCGGTTGAACAAATGATTCATTCACTCATCTATAAAAACAGTCACCTTCTGGTAACAGTGTAACCTGTCCCTCCACTAATGCACAGACTGACAGTCTGCCTGGATATAAATGACACATTGCATAAAACAAATAGTGAAAAAGTCACTGTGCTGTTGGACTAAATATCACACCACCTGGCCAATCAAATCTGCAACTGTTATTTACAAAATCACTGTGGATGAGAAAACGCCAGTCTGTCTTAACACATGAGCAAATCCTTTCTGACACAATCATACATAGTATCTGAAAATAGAGCCAATCGAAATGCTTCTAGCTGGGCCATGTGTGAATGAGCTCATATTGTCTATAGTGATGTGTAATCGCACAAACTATTAAACTATTACAGAAGAAGAGAAAGCGAATGAGATCGAGACTGTATAAATATCAGTGTTATCTTTGTGAGATTTGGCAGCAAACCGTGGTATGTTGGTCTACATGTGCTTATACGTGTGAATGATTGATTGTGAATGTAGAAGGGGTTGCTATGTGGGGGCTTGTGGGTATACAGTCTCATCTACACTGTCACACCGTGAGACAGGCAGAGTTAAGACTGAAGGTAAAAAAAACCCACAGGTGTTATTTTTGGCTGGCAAATGCCATATGCTGCTTGTTGAGGGTCCACAGTAGGCGACCTTTCCGAAGTGTTCGAGGTTGCAATGAGAAAGATGACAGGCAGAGGAAATTGGTTTTAACGAGAATGAAACTATTCACCCAGCAGAAAATGCCATCCAACTCTGAGACGATAGACCAGTCACATAAGACTCAGGGAGAACATTGATTAGTCAATAATAGCAATAATACATGACAACAAAAGGCATCCACCATTCGTTGCTTTGTTGACGGATCTGGCTCTGAGGCAGGCGTGTCATTAAAAGTCATTATAAACCTGGCCTAACCTTAACGTTTAAAGCGTCTCCCTCAAAGGGGTTGAAGTTTGGCTGGTTAGCAAGGCCCAGTTAGCCTCTGCTGGCAGATGCCATAACAGCACCATCTGGACCCAAAACACACCCTTTCCCATAGTGTGGCATTTTAAAATAGCAACAAAAGCATATAATCACAGATAATTTATCCTGTTATTTCGAGTACTGTGTCTCTGAGGAAGTGTGCAATGGACATTTATTATTTTTTACCTGTCTCCTGCTTTTCCATGTAAAACATAACTATTAGTAGTTTTATCAATTTGTTTTCATTTTATTTATTTATTTATTTAGTTATTTATCATTTAATTTAGTTTACTTTAGTGTTAATTTTACAACAGTTAACTAATTAATTTCTAGTTTTCGTCTAGAAGAAAACGTACACACATGTTGTGATAATATCCAAAATGGTGTAAGACATAAGACATGAGAAGAATGTTAGAGTAAATTATGTTACTTTTTTCTTTGCTCGAAAAAAAAAATCCTCGTAGCGTCACAAAACTGAAGTTTTTTTGGGTTTTGCTAAAATGCAAGTTTTCAAAATCATGTAAAACTATAATTTTTTATCATTTATATTTTATTTTATTTTACTGATTTACTATCATTGTAGCTTTAAATGCTTTTTAGTTTAGTTTTGTTCCAGTTCAGTCCTTTTTTATTTTATTTTATTTGTTTTTAGTTTTTGCTGACCAAAATAATACTAGTTGTCTTCTTGTGGTGCAGTCATCCAATCAGCATTGTTGTGATGCCATTTTTCCTGCAGTGATTAGTCACATGACATTTACAGCTTGGGTGATTGGGGATAAAAATTTCTGGCTGCAGAACTGAGTGCTTACATTTAAAGATGGCAAAGATTTTCTTCTTATTCTGAGATGCACTATAATGGTAAAACAATACTTTCTCTATGTATTATAAACCTCCTTTGTCTCACCAATAACAAACTGTCACACTGTAAAGCATATATGCTTTTAACCACATATACCACATATCCCATTATTAGAGATGCACCGATTAACCAGCTAGTGATCGGAATCAGCTGATCTTTTGTATGATCGGCCCAGATCAGTAACCGGTCTGAATTATCAAAGAAGTGATCTGAGAGAATCACTGATGTGTCGCCGACACCCGTGAGGTATTAGGCATGCTAAATATCTGGACCTGTCATGCCACGTGAATGTGTTCTGAATGAATAACATCAGCGATTACTTACAGCCAATAAGAGAGGGCATTGGGATGTTGGGGGAGGAGTTGCAAAGGTATAGAAGGTAAATAGTCATAGTCACGCAGTATGAAAAGATCTGTGACGCGACTACTCTGAAAATCATGCAGTCTGAACTCTGCATAAAGCTAGCGCACCGAGTCCAAGCCAAAGCTCGTCAGCCACACAGGTCAGCAGCCTGTACTATTCTTTATTAACTGGTGACAATGCAGAAATGCTTGTCTTTGTCAAGACAAACTTTGCTTTAAAGGCGGCCATACACAGTGCGAATTCGGACAGTCGGAAGACCGCGTGTGCGAGTGACATTGTTTACGGACGCAGTGGTACATGGCACGATTTTAAAACCTGCCGATTTCCAAGGCAATCACATTCATGAAGTTCCGTGACAAAAACTCTGAGAAAGATATCCTTTTCTTTGTAGCAGCAATGGCTTGCGAAAAAACTAAAAATAAAAGAAAACAAGAGGTATGGCAAAGAGTTTGGCTGAAGGGCAGAGAATGAAATCAATATTCACAGTTCCTTGTTTATGGATTAATACTATTTATTATATTATTTTAAATGCTGCTCGATATATCATACAGCGATCTCTGTTTTTGCCAGAGTTCAGCGAGTTTGTCATCTTTCTCGACAGTCCAAGTTCTCCGTGGCTCTGCCATGTTCATCTTTCTTCTTCTGTGGTTTCCTTTTTTAGCTTCTGATTGGTCATTTCCAGTTTACGCAACAAATCAGCTCGTTCAACGGCTCGTCACGCTTTCAACCAACAGCTCCCGAAGTTTTTTGACATGTTTAAAAATGATCGTGAGGTCGGGAAGTGCTCGTAAGGCACTCTGCTCGTAATTTCTCAGCCACCATACGAGCTCCGGCCATACGAGAAGAGACGATTTCCTCCAAAAACCCCAAAAAATGCATGCGAGCTCATACGACCTCAAAAATCGCACCGTGTACACCTGCCTTACTGTTTCAATTATAGTATATATTAGTTAACTTTAGTAGTAAGTTAGGAACTTTTATTTTTATTTATTTTATATTTACAAGCATTCTTTATTTTTTTTTGTTTTTAATTATTTTGTTGTGAGAAGATCGTGTAAAGTTTAATAATTAATTTTATTATAAAATAAATTTAAATGCATATCATATGCTGTCATTACAGTTCTTTAAAA
>JAUCMT010018273.1:0-20226 GCA_032357475.1 Enteromius thamalakanensis | reverse complement strand
GTTACAAAATCATTTCTGCTTTGGATTTTAAACTGCGCGGCTCTGTTGAAAATAAAGAGCTTGCGCGCGCAAAACGCGCTGCATGTGAACGCCCGATAAGCCTTAGGTGACACATACACCACGAAATTAAATAGTGGATCTCTCCCCTGTTGTCTCCACTCACGCGGATTGTCCTGCAGGAAGAAACAGTGCCCTGGATGTCAGTGGATGGCGAGTAACAGTCTATTAACACGGGACGCTCAGCTTTAACCATTTGAAACGACTCAAATCTACTTTTTATTAAGTTTTAATTAATCAATAAATACCATCAAAGGCTTACTTTTCCAAATCACTTTATTTGCTGCGAAGAAGAAACCCCTGAATATATGTGAAGTATAGCTCCATTGTTGTTCAAAGTAAAAGAAAAAGGAGGGGGAAACACAAGGTCATATTATGTTTGTTTTAATAAATAAAAATGTGAAGAAAAAAAAAATAAAAGAAATTCTTTTTTTTATTGTATTTTTGCCGTATCGAAAACATACCGAACCGTGACACTACTGTATCGTATCGAACCGAACCGTGATTTTTTGTGAACCTTTACACCCCTAATATATGCATATGTTAAAGTAATTCCGCAACTGATCAGCATTCCAAGTTTGCTGATGTAATAATTCAAGCACTACAGTAGGTGTGCTTAGTGACTGTTTTTATGAATGAGTCATTGAAACATTCACTCAAACAATTAATTTAAAACCATGTTATATTCAGGAGAGAAATAAAACAGTGTGTTTATGAATTAATCAATGAATCATAAAACAGTCCTTGAATGATTTGCTTACTCGATTCAATCAACTACAATAACTTCAAAAATGATTGTTTATATAAATGAGTCATTGAAACATGCTCAAAAATGGAACATGTTGCAATGGTTCTGTTGTTGTTTTGGCAATACAATGTAAAATCTGTAATTTTCCTTTTGAGAATTTATCGACGTGGGCATCTGTTACTTTTATTGCCTTTGGGTTGCGTTTTCACATTTTCTAATTTCTTCCACAGCTGTTGCGGAACAGTGTCAGATCTTTTTCTTAGGGTTTACTCTTTATTTTGTCGTAATTACGTTGCAGTTTCTGTCCCGCTGTAATTTTGAAGTGATTACATAAAAAAGTGATTTGAATGAAACCACCTGCTAAATGAATGTAAATGGTTAAGGAATTTCAGCAAACAAGCAGAGAATCATCATGTAGTGGCTCTTCTAGAACAAACACACCATTCTTCTTGCGTGTTGTGTATTCAGAAAAAGAAATCTAGGGGGGGGTTGAATACTTACCAACTTTGGCAGAGAACAGGCAATAGACTAAAAGGCTTAAAATGCCACAGTATGTTTTAAAGCTTGGTAAACAGTTTATATCATTATTTAAAAAACATTATTTTGCATCCACTGCAAAGAGCAACATAGAAATAACTGCAGTCATATTAAACACAGAATAAACAAGCTCACTACGAAGTTTCTTTGATTTTTGGCAGATATTAATATATATGGTACTAACGGCAAACCTCCTCAGCATATCTGCCAGGAAGTTTTTGTTAACAACTAATTAGCATCTATTTCTTTTCATATTCATGTGCTCAGTAGGCCATGTCAGAGAATGCACTCTCTGTATACAGCATATTTAGAAGCTTTAAAACTTTATAAACATTAAATATTTAAAACTTTAATGAACTTTTCTACATTTCCAACTTACGGTTTCTGGTGATTTCCATTTTAGACTGGAGGTTATTTTTGATAATTGTCAACCCAGCAGACAAATTATATAATTTGACATCAAAATCGTCTTTTAAATGTTACATATTTTTGCATTAATGCAACATCTGTAAAATGTCCATTTTTCAAATAAGTTGAGATTTAGCTTCCATTTAGAACAGAATCATAATCATTTTAAAATAACATGTTCTGAACCAACAGTACCTTTTCTTATCATCCTGAACAGATGAAGCAAAATATTAAAAATAAAAGGCAGCCATGTGGTTTCATGAGAGTTATTGGATGTTAAAAATTAATTGTAGTTTACAGAGATCCAGTTCAGTACACAGCTTAACATTTCCCTGGGTGACATGTTGAATTAAGATCAAAGGTAAATAAAATGCTGCATGTTAGATTTGCACTAGTGTACTGTAATTCATTTCATGAACCAAGGCCAGGGTTAATAAGAACTTATGTGGATTATAAGAGCATATTAAGATGAGTGCATGTGAGCTTTATTTATGTTTCACTGATGTTTGCTTCGCAATCCGTTGGAGATCGTGGACAGCAGCATCTTATTTTAACTTATTTTTTACACGTCTTTAAGAACATATTAAGTTGAATGCATATGAGCTTTATTCATGTTTTACTGATATATGCTTCGCATTGTGCCAAAGATTGGGTCCTCATTAAACTTCTTTATGTCATGTTTCAAAGCCTTTAAGCCTACCTCTCTCTGAGAAACACAGACAAGCGAATATCATCGAAAACAGTTGTTTATGTGTCATGTAAACACAAATTGTTGGGGAATACAGTACATGGATGGTGGATCATTCCTTTTACATTTGTTGTTTTCCTTTCTGGATCTAAAAACCTAAAACCTGCTCTTATTGTTTGCAATTAGTTTATCGTGCAATTTAACTGCTATGAACACTTTTAGTTTGTTTGTTAGAATAGACATTTAAAGCTGTCTATAAAAAATATAACCAGGGCTCATACAAGCTGCCTAAAATGCCTGAAGTACTTTACTTTCACTTTTCCTTGCACAGGGAGTGTGTCTTGTAAACTGGGGACTATTTTCCACATACGCTGCATGATATCCATGGTATGGTAGCAAACTTCCTTGATTATCATCCTAGAAATATCTTTTCATTTTCCACTGGTCTTAGCACACAATATAAATACAGCGGAGTCATGTTTTAAACAGGAAAAATATCGAAACTCGTTGTTCAGCTTTCAATGCGATGCTACTGTTCTAATTGAATTCAATGCTCTTTGCTAAGCAATGCTAAAAGTGATATCGCCAGACCCGGAGATCGGCTAAATAGATTCCAAAACTGTAAAACTCAACTTATTAACTCTGGGGGAGTTGAAGAGTCAGAATGAAAACAAAGTGGAGTGTTCCTTTAAGATTGATGATTTGTACAGCACAAATAATATTCAATATGCATTGTTTGAAAGTAATTTAGACATAATATTGCTTTCTGCAAGAAGCTTAAGGAATAATGACAGATGACTGTGACTTAAAGTATGATAATACTATGTGTTATTACTGAAAGGGGTCATAAACTAAGGTCATCTGTCTATTTATAATGCTAGTCAAGATTATGTAAATGACCCGTCATGATTGGCTAACCTTATCATATTTGTTTATATATGAGTTTTTTGTTATCATATTTGAGTTTTAGATTTTGTTGTCAGTTCTAATATAATTTGTGCTGCCCATCCTTCAATTACATTTCATTGCGTTGTGAACGGCTCACAAAACACTCCACTCTGATATGTGCCACATGAGCTGTTGCATAAACATGATGAAGTGATTACAAGTTGTCTAAAAATACATTTCATCCCTTCCTTTCTAAAAGTTTTGGAGAGTTATACAGGGCTGCAGGTTTTACTCCTCCTTTAGGAGCAGCACAACGTCTAATAGACCTTCCTCGTATCTTTTAATATCAATATAATATTAAAAAGTAATGTGTCTTGTGCATTTGCTGTTTCGCAATAACGGTATCTGTCCTCTATTTATTATTTTGTCGTGATTGTATGCATAGCGCGATTTGTGAAAAAAGCAGAGAGGCGGGGGGTACTTTTGAAAACTTTTTTCTCTGATGAACCTCATGATTGTAATGTCATGAGTGTAATGTCATGAAATATTCTTTATACGACGGAAAATGTATCAACAGCTTTTTGAAACCAAAAATTTGTTAACATTACATCTCAAATTGATTCGAAACGCTCCAACTGAATCACGAATCTCGAATCATTTGATTCAGAACAGAATTTCAAAGCGTGTTTCGCAAATTCAAAACAGGTCTTCAAGGCACATTATCTGAATCCTTTGATTTAAAACAGGATTTCATAGCGCGTTTCGCAAATAATTTTATCCTCATCGAAGATAAAAAATAATTCAGGAGAGGCAGGGATGCATAGACCAGAGTGGGGGAAATCCATCATTTTTAGCAAATTCATGAGGACAATATCGCCATACAACACAACTCCTAGACATTCACTGAATTCTTAATGAATATTGTGGATAAGACACTAGATCTGCGGATAAGTCGATTTTAATTTCTAAAGTCTGTTGCAGACTTTAAGTGGGGACATTTTTTAACAGATCAAGGGAATCCCTTTGTCTCTCAACATGACATTCTTAAGGTCATCATGAGACATCAATGAGTTCTTCAAAGAACAAAAAGCCTATTTTCTCGCTCCCTCTTGGGTTCTTTCTCTCAGTCCAACCTACTGGTGAGATGCTTTTAGATGCAATGTGGTATTGTAATCATGACCACAACTACTGAACTTATATATTTTCAAGGCCTTTTCAAGAGGTTTTAAGATCAAAGAAATGTGCAAAAGGGGCTTCATTACAATGCCACAGTAACAGATAAGGCTCAGAAGATTTTTTCTTTTGTCTGTTTGAAATAAATTACTTACAATGCAGCTTGAAAACATTCTCAAACTCATATTGAAGTTGTAAGGTTGTAGGTCCTTTGTTCAGTTCACCTACTGTATTCGCTTTCTTTTTCTCTATGCAAGCTGTATATTTACAAGCCTCTCTTTCTTTTTATTTACAAAAGGCTCTGGGTCTCCTTGGCATTCAAAAAGGCAGAAGAAAGAACAAGAGGGTTATAGTGACACATTGATCCACAGTACAGCTTGACCAGATTTGTGCCTTGCAAATCTAAGTTAAAGGTCTGTCATGCAAGAAAGGAATTGTGAGTGTGCGTCACAGCGTTTTTAGATATAAAAGTTGATTTAAAAGATATGAGAAATCTTTAGTTCTGAATATACACTGTGTATTATATAAAAAGCAATTTAGCTTATATATATATATATAAATAATTATTATTTTTAATTAGTGCAATTAGAAACGCAGAGATGTTAAATTGCTTATACTATATGTTTTCTGTGTAAGCATTCTGCTGAATAAAAAAGCAGAAAGTGTATTATAAATGTCTTGTATGTTCATTTAAATGTCTTGGTCATGTTGCGTAGCTCTTGTATTTCTTCAGCTAGACCTGCACTAATCAGGGCAGTATGGTGGCACATGGTAGAAATATGACAACCGGTCAAGATTGTGCTGTACTGTGACATTTATGCTGCATAATATCAGCATGACTGTCTGTAGAACTAACCATTATACGTTGTTTATACATGAATTTGAAAAAGAAACATGGATCAATGCATAAAAACGTTCAAAACCAGCCACGATCAGCAAGCTGCACTTCTGTTACATACTGTGATAAGTGAGACAAAAGATGCACCTAACATCCAGCTTTTCATCAAGAAAAACATTCAAAATAGAAGAAGTATCTTTTGTTTTATAAGTATTTAATTCAGTGGATTACTTAAACATTAATCTAAACACCTCTGCTGTTCAGGGCAGACGATTTTGAATTAAAATTCTGTTTGATGTTTCCGGGGGGATAAGTCAAAAATGTCAGTATGATACAACTGTAATGATATTATAATGAGGAATAAATAAATAAATAAATAAAATCTTGAAAGATAAAACCTGATTTTGTAGTTAAGTGTATTACATTTGAACAGAACAGATTTTCTTCTTTTATATATATAATTAAATTAAATAAAAGCAAACTTGAATAAAAATGAGACAAACAAAATCACATTAAGCAGCTAATAAGTGCAAAAAATTAAAATGCATTAAATCCGAAAATGGAGAGGTACCCTGCAGATCATCTTGACTGTGTCTTAGTCAACAACTCACATCAGACATTAGACATTAGAAAATGTAGTGGTTTCACTCTTATTGGCCATGATATAAATGATTTGTTATCATAAGATCGGGATATTGTCAGTATCAACACAATGTATGTTGATTTTTTGATCACGGCATATTTATGCTGGACTTAACTGATCTTTGAAGCGTTGAAACTTTTACTCCTGTACTTGCAACAACTGAAATGGAAGACTTATTTCAAATGCTGTCATCAATTTTGGTTTGCGTCCTGCGGTCTGGAAAATCAGAGAAATTGGAATCAGGTGCATCATAGACCTCAACAAGCTCGGTGATGAGAGAGAGAGAAGCAAGCTGACTGCGTGGACCCTTGAAGTGCCTTCATTACCCACCATTGCCTCAAATCCTTGTTATGTGGCACCTAACACATGGTAGCAAAAGGCTTCAATTATGTACGCTGACGGAGCAATCAGATTCAGTATGCACTCCTGGGACACAAGGCAATTTACACACCTGTTGAATGGCCCAGCGGAGGGACAATTCTCACTCTGTTATGACAGGCATCAAATAGCCATCAAAGAGCATCACAAGTACTGTCTGCTTTTATTTATCTGATGATTGCCCTCAATCTCGTGTGCACCCTGGGCTGTGCACCTGTATGAGTTATCGTAAGCTTTGTGGACTATCACAGTCCCTCCACTGATTGCGCACGGATGTAGCAAGAGTTGGCTAAATCACAAGTTTCAATCATCATGCAGCTTCCTGAAAACATTGTTAAGAAGATATTATATGCATAGTGTATAGTTTTGAAAACAAACAAATCTCTATTATTTGTATATTTGTGTTATGGGTAGTTGATGTGTCCTATGATGTGAAAAAAACATTGAAGAATAAACTCTATCATGCTATGTGTAATATATTAGATATCCAAATTTACTTTGTAGGATACAGTCAGATATCAAGAAGCTGCAGTTGTAAGAAAACCAGTTAGGAAACAAAGACTAAATTGTAATAATACAATCATACTGTGAGATATAAAGTCGGAATTAAGAAATAAATTGAAATTCTGAATTACGAGAAACAGCTGAAATTGTTATAAGTTATTGAGTCTGAATGGGAAACTGAATTAAAAGTTGCAATTGCAAAATATAAATTTGCATTGTGAAATATAAAGTCACAACTTGAAGAAAAAAGTCCTTGAGAGATAAAGTCGAAATTACTAGAAACAAGTCACTTTGTATCTTTTAATTACATCCTTACAACTATGTTGGTATGAGGTATTGTCACATATTAAAACAGCATCTTGCAATTGCAAGCAGGAAAGCCAGTTGGAAGACATGTCATCACAATTTGTATGATATAAAGTTGCACTTACGAAAGTAAACAATTTATTATAGTTTAAATCTTTCATAGTTTCTGGCGGGAGTAACACCAATGTTTTCTGCTGCAAGTCAAATATTGTATATGGCAAAGCCAGACTATATATAAGGTCTATACCATTCTCTGACCATCCTGTGTTGGCCACCAGGGAGCGTTGCATCATGTTGAGCTGCAGTCCTCAGGGGCCCTGACATTGCTTTGTGAGCTGTCAGTTATAGCAGCAAACAATGTGATACATCGCGTTTGCATCAGCCGCCTGACAGTCTTTGACTGATGCCAACTGACACTCTTGCTCTCCGGCATTAACAGCAGGCTTACAGCTACAATGTGTCCTGTTTTTCAATTACCATTGTACAGCAATAGCCAACTTTGATCTCTGCTCCCCAAAAGGACTTTTTCACTACTTCTGCTTCTGTCTACGCCAGACCATAATGACAGGTGTCATCCATTCTGACAGGTGACCTTGAAATCAATAAAATGTAAATTCTTAAAATCTGTTACCCTTCCACATGCTACAGACAATTACCTGTTCATGGAAGAGTGATGAAAAAAGGAAATTTGAAATGGTTGGAGAGGACGGAGAAAAAAAAAAAAATCTTTAAAATGATTTGCGTGCGTTTATAAGCCCTGAATCCAGAGACAGCCTCATGCTGGGCGATCAGGAATTAACTCAGCCGTCAATATCACCTTAATCACTGGAGTGCTGGTGCTTAGGTGGCATTTTAGTTTCCATCGTGGCAAAATTATAAATGAGCTTATGCCCTGCTCCTTTCCTTACTTGCACTTTCTCTGCCTGAGAATGACAGGGAAAAAAGAGAAAGTAAAGCAAAAAGAGAATAATTTATAGATAGTAGATATTTGCTTAATGGAAATATATAGGTACTTCGATACTTAGATTTATTTATATTAAATGTGTATCCACATTGAGTTTACAGAAAGTCTATAAACAAGTACAAGCATCGAAAGGAGAAATCACTGTCAAAACAAAACCAGCATATTTTTTCCCTGCATATCTTCAGGTTAAAAACCAAATACTTAGTAGGTAGTATTATTGATGTCTTTGACTTCTCTTACCGGCGTCTTGCTGAAGGGCTTGAATGGTTTCCAAATTTGTCACAAAGTAAACTCGAAAATGCTTTAGCGGGACTCTTTTGAGGAAAACGTCTCGATGTAGTTCATGAAGGCAAAAGTGAAGGGCAGAGCGAAGTGAGGACTGAAAGGTTTTACTGCGACCGAGAAGGAGCTGAGTGTAGACAGAGAGAGAGACATAAAACAAGACTTTAGAGAGCGAAAGATGTAAGGATGGAGTCAGCTATAAAAACAACTGTATGACGGAGGCTAAGCTCACTGGAAAAACAAACTGAAAAGTGGAGTAACCGTGGAGAGATGATAAAAGGTTTGTATAAAGAGCAGAAAGGAGTGAAAGAGCAGGCGACACAAACATAAATTTGGCAGTTCAACTTTGAAAACAACAGTTACCGCATACTCTTCAAGCCGCCCTAAGTGGCAAATGACAACAACTTCATGCTGTGGAGACTAGAAAGAGTGTGTTTGAAAAAAAAAAAACCAACACAAAAAAAAACAACGCATGAAGTCTACTTAGACTCCAGACTGTGACTAAATGGTTCCATTTTATGACCATTTGTCTTGCCGACATGACTAAAGTTAGTTAGAGGTCGTATTTGGCTTCAAAGTGGAATTGTCTTCAATTATGCACTTTTTATTGCGTATGGGACATGAACACTCCACAAACTGGAAGAAACTACACTTGCTAACTGTCCATTTCTCAGAAACAAGGGACATACGGCAAGATAACATGTTTATTAACCTCAAGTCCTGCACACACCAGTGAGTTCTATGGTGTAATTTGATTAATTTAAACACATTTTTAGAACAACAAACACATTAATGAATGAATCAATCAAGAAAACATTCTAAACATGATGATAATAATCATAATAGTTGTGCGCTTTATCTTAAGTGTATTACAGTGCTGCTCCAACTCCTACTTAGATCCCATTTTCACCCCTAAACCTGCTATTCTCCACCCCCTGGATGACCCTGTTCCAATTAATCTTATTCATGCAAGTACACAAGTATTAGGAAAACTTAATATAAAGTAGGACCACAATCACTGCTTTAATGTGCATTTCATTTTACAACAAAAATATATTATATATATTTAAAAATATATTATTATCTTGCAGTACAAAAATATATACAGTAGGTGTCTGATCTTTATATCAAGCCCAACCCCCTTGGTACTGCTACTAAATCAGGTCCTGGTTCCCCACACTGAACTTACAGGCTGGTTTTGATAGGGATTTGTCACCTATGGTGATTCATTTGATTTAGCAGTCAGAGCCCTTGGACAAATTGCTGTACCAGCATTCATGATTACTTCTCTTCTTTCTCACTTTGGTGCCCATAGAACCTGATTGCGCCATCAGTCTTAATACATAACAGGACGTGAAAGACAGCGTCATAGAGTCTGAAGCCTTTGTGAAATTACCTTTTGACGCACAGGTATCATAGCCCTTTGATCCTTACTTGTATAGAGGGTTTCTAACCGTTACCTTGGATACCAGTCAGTCTGTTTGCTAGATTTGCCCATAAATGGCCCAGCATGTCATGGAAATAGCATCATTTGAGGACCTAATGTCCCACGCTTCTGCCACTCAATCACTGAGATAAAACAACTCCTACGCTCACTTTGCAGCATTTCCTTCTTTTATTTGAATCATCCTGCTGAACACATCGAAAATAGGTGGAGTTTTCAAACTAGTGGTGACATTTCTGGAAAATTGTATTGTGTGACTTCTTCCCTGTTTCATGACACTTTTAAAGTGAAATGTTCGGTAAGTGGTGCCAAAAGGTTAATGCTCTAACACATTTCAAAATAGCTTACCACCTACACTAAAGCCAACCCTAAACTGACATGTTAACAGAAACATATGTGAGAATAAAAAAAAAAGGTATATATATATATTTATAAAAGTAAACATCTAACTGGAGCAGCTGTGCCATTTTAGATGGATTGATTATGATTTGTGTATCCCAGGACACAAGTGATTTGCTTTGCAAATGTTTCCAAATCATGCACTATGGTAAAAATGATTTTGGGTTGTAATATACCATCGTGCAAGGAACTACATATAAATATCTCTTTATTATTATTTATATTTCTTTATTGCCTTGTAATCATTGTGTGAAAATAAATTCAAGCTGTTAGTATTTTTCTGGCAACGTGACTTGATTTTGACTGAAAGAATGCAGTAAATTTTCTATGCATGTACATATGGGATTTACTAAAAAAAATTGAATTCACATCATAAGTCTTTTTGCTTCCTGAGTAAATGCATTTGTTTTTCCAAAAATGTTTAGATATTTCTCTACTTGGAAACTTAACTGTTTTTCTTTTTTTTTTTTTTAATGACCATGGGCTTGTACTTAAAAAAAAGTAATGTCAGAATCACAAATGGTTCAAACACATCTGTCTTTACACAAACAAGACACAGCATGGTTCTCTAACGACTGCCGTGTTTGTCCGTACACAGTAGTCGATCTTTCCGCAGATTGATGATAAGGCATTGCGGTGGATCGCCGTTCGACTTGCTGGTTAAACGTTAGCCAGTATCCTGCTCTCACTGCCAACACCTTCAGTATTGATTGCCTCAGGCATTACCCTTGGAAAAGGGTATTGCAGAGCTTCTATTCTCTGTGATGTGGCTCCAGAAGAGTCGTTGTAGCTGCCTATATGGTTTTTGACAGTAACTGCACCATTAAAAGCACTAGTATGTAACCCACTGTCATTCCCTTCAACCCTTCTTTGGATACCATACAGTATTTCTCCACCTCTGTCTATCTTTCTTTGCTCAGGCAGAGATAAAAAAAAAATAATAATTTTTTTCTGCAGTGGTGAACATGCTATTATTTCTCTAAGAAGTTTGACTGGCACGTTGGTTGATCTTTGACCTCAACACATATGAGATCATAAACAAGGTCTTCTACTTTGACTGAAGAGGCCGTCTTGTACTCCCTGAGCCTGGTCTAGGTGATTTGTGTCAGCTTGCGGTGATGAAGGCGTCTCCGCTGAGAAGATAGGGCAAGATTGCCTTGGCAGGGTTTCAATTAATATCTGTCCATTGCATCCCTGCAGATTTGGCAGCTAGATGAGCATGATAGTTTTTCAGGATGCAGGCATCAGCTGATAAAGTGGGCGGATGTGTTTAGGGAATGAAAGAGTGAACCCGGACTGCTATGGCCACTACTGTTTCATGCTGTTGAAGATCAAGCATTTTAGACTTTAATATAGATAAAATGCAATTCAACATTTGATTTGAAGCCTGAAATTACATGCCATTTACAACATGATAAAGTGAAATCCTTTCACTATTGCCGTCTGTCACACATGCTCTGTCACAAACAACAAATGACTTGTGGCTTTTGACCTTTGATTTATCATGTGCTAGTGTACATTTGACCCAGTTACAGCTATACTGGACCCATAGTAAAGAAAACTCTTGTTTATTTTTAATTTTTTGTTCTCCTAGCCATTAAGAGACATCAAATGGAGTCCACAACCTGAAAATAGTTATTAGTAAACAATAGCCTCTCATTGTTTCTCATTTATTATTTTCTATGGGATTTTGTGCCTATATGAACTTCATAAGAGATAAAGTACAAGCTATACGAAACATCTGAGAGCTGTACGTATCTTATGAGCAGAAAAATCTCCCTCTGGATGTCTTTTATTATACCAAACTTAACTTATGGCTTTAAGGACACTCATTTCTATAATCTCCATAATCTATAATGTATTCTCCATCTGCGTTTTATCTCATTCCTGTTCAAATGAAAGTTCAAGCATCTACTTATTATATAATGAATTAAATTATACAATGTTGACCTCATAGAAAAGTTTTAAGAGTCCATAAAATACAAGTAATGCTAATGCTTGAGCTTTGTAAAGCATACATGTGTCTGACAAATAGATGTACAGTATGTATGGGAGGTATCTATAATGACCATGCTTTGTCTGGAGCTGCTAATGGCCACTTGAAAGCTAAAGACTGTCTGACTGTCAGACTAGTCAAAGGTGTGAATGTAAGATTTAGACCTCTAACAGGAAATCTGCACAAATGTCATTCCTCCTCAGATGCCTTGTCTCGGATGGACCAGCCAATTAGTGGTTGGTCTAAAGAGTATATGATATATCATGTGCTCAATGGTTTCACACGACATGTTTTAAGTAGCCTGGGAATACCATGTTTTTAACCTTGTAAATGATTCATAGCATGACTGGATGAAACAACCATCACATCAACATCAACAACTCATTTAAAGAATATTCCAACTTGAGTATGATTGCCTGTAAGATGTTGATCGTTAACACGAGAAAAGAAAGAAAAATCTAAATTGTGTTTCCGTTTCTAGCTTTCAAAAGAAGCCATGTGGCAATTCCACCAAAACGGTGTTAAAATATAAATGTATATTTTGTACATTATTTTTTTTTAATGCAGTAAAATTAAAGCAAAGCTTGATTTAAAGTGATGCTATTTTTCTTAATTTATTTTACAGTGATCTTTCTAGATAAAGGCAGTTTCTTTTTTTAAAACTATCCTTTTAAAATAATTAATTGATTAATATTTTATTTTTAATAATAAAAATAATAATCATAATTTTTCTGCCATTGTGGTTAAGACATAATTCCTTTGGGAGGAGATCGGATTACAAAAAAAAAAAAAAAAAAAATATTCCCAATTAGATGAGTTTCAAAACCATGTGCATTTAATGATCAACTGGAAGTGCCGGCCCCCAGCAAACTGTGTGCGCATGTTTTGTGTCTGTTTTCATTCATGGAATGCTTTAAATTACCTCTTGTCACCGCCCATCTCATGTTGTCACGGTTTCCCATTCATATCTCCGCCCCCTTGTATGTTGCCATAGCTATTCATTGCTAGTCTCCACCCACTGATCCAGTTTAAAGTGTATAAAGTCTTCGTATGTTTGTGTGTTTGTCACGGTTCATTGTACTGTCCCGCTATCGTGTTTTTCATTCGTGTTTTCACAGCGTTTTCGTCTACAAACAATCTGCGTCCACACTATCGTTTTCAATCGTTTCTGAAGAGTTGATCATCCATGCTGAACTGACTTAAAAGAAGATTCGGTCTGCGTCATTTCCATCTGCCGTTTATTTACTTACATTACGTCTTCTTTGAAGAAAAGCTATCTGGAGCATTTACAAACTGATATTAATCTTTAATAGGGCTGTCAAAATTGAGAGCAAACAAAACAACTGCTGTACAATGCCGTCCGCCATCAGTTGAACTGGTCACATGACTTCATCATATGACTAAAATGCGTCTTCGCTTTTGAAAGCCTCCATTTTCACAGTCCACACTGCGATGCAAAAACATCGTTTTCAAATTTTTCCACTTTGGAGAGCATTTTCAAAAAGCTCAGTTTTCCTTGACACAAACGCCATCTTAGTGTGGACGGAAGGCCAAAACGGAGAGAAAAACATGCGTTTTCAAATAAAAAACGTATTAGTGTGAACATGGCCTTTGACTACTCTTATGCTTAAGCTTACTCCATTCCCGTTTGCTGATTATTGCCCCTGTCTCTCTCACCTCGTCCTTAATAAACAACTTGCATTTGAATTCACACGCCTCTTAGTCTCTCAGCCCTGTGACAGTGCCAATCTCACATTTTGATAGAAAGCTCTTTCAAAAGCTTTTAATGTACGTTTTTTTATACATGTCTTTTCACAAACTGAAGGACAAATCTAAATTATTTATGTGGCATTCACATCTTCTTTGGCATTAATTGGATGGAACTTGAAGTTAAAATAACATCAAAGCAAAAAAATGTTTGAGTTTGTAATCTTTTGTTAAAATGTAATTTACATCTTGCTCTGTAATTCCTTTTTTTATGAAGTCACTTAGGCCCTGCAGTCTACTGGAGGATGTTAACCAATGGACAAATAGCAATTTAAGCATTGTTTCAGAAAACTCACACACCATCTGGCTCCACTCTGGTTTAAAACACCCAATGTTTTACAAAATTAAAACGATTTCCACCCTACATTTTTGAATTTTGATTTCACTCAGAAATAACATTACTGAAGAAAAAGGGGTTACAATTGCAGTTCACTTTGACAAGTTGTATTTAACCCCACATATCCCCTATTCAAGTTTAAGCTTGCAAACATAATAATTCCACTGGGGCTTTAAAGAATCGCTGTACGGAATGACAAAAAAAGTTCCAGAGTTCAACCATAATTTTTAAAAAACAGTTTTTTGATGAAAATGACAGCAGGTATGCAAAAAAAGGTTACTGAAAGATGATAGGCATGATTTAATAGTCACTGTAGCACAATGAGAATGAATGAGAATGAAGGCAACAGATGGAGAAATGGAGAGGAAGAGGTCAAAGCTGCAGTTCAGATTTATATATGGTCGTTTCCTTTTTTAAAAGCTAAGTCTGTATTGCATTAACTGCGATTACGGCAGGAGCAGGGAGGCGTAGCGCTAAATCACATCCACTTTCATATAGTGAGGGTATATTATTGATGGATCATGTTCGTGTCACAGTATTCTGAATGCCAAATATACTACCCCATCTCACTGATACTAAGGCTGGAAAATGGAAGATTTTATCCCCAGGCCAGGGTAATCTACTTTGGTTTGAAAGTAAAAGTATGAGTTAGTTCATTCAGTCAACATCATAAACATAAGTTATGCGGTAAGGTAAGACTTTTGTCAAAAAAAGTGTTTTTTCAACTAGTCATGATTCAAAATTACATGAGAAAAAGAAATAAGTGTGTCCTTGATTTTGTATTTGGACAAGTGTTTTGAAAACAAGCCATATAAAACGTCAAATACAGATTGATTATGAAACTTTTTACTTCTGGTTTGTTGTGTATGGTAAAAATCCAACACAGTTGGCGGATTCTTATTTTAAAAGTTTCTTTACAAACCTTTTATTAAAAACAGTGTGCAGTCAAATGTTCTGAACAGACATCTTCCAACATAACAATAATCTGGGACACCGTTCAATTTTTTCGTTAAATCCTGATATATATATATATATATATATATATATATATATACTGTATATATAAAAAAATGCTTTTAAAACACATACTGTATACCGAAGTAAAACAAAGTTTAAATGCAAATAATGTAAGAGGTTAAATGTGTGTATGGGTATTGTTTCCAGTTGCTAGGTTGTACAGTAAATTGCTCTACAGACAGAAAAGGCAAATTCGAATTAGGTTTTTTCAAAGCTAGATTACTTGTTTTATTATTTCTTTCTTTCTTTATTTTATTTTGATCTATAAATAGGAATTGTTTGGTAGCCATTTGCGATGTGTATTTTGGGTTCTGAAGCAGGACCGATGCTTTAAAATGAAAGTGCTTTTTCCCTCTGCAGGAAAAAAACACACACACACACACACATTAAAGTTTAAGCCATAAGTCATAATCTAAGGTTTGATGAGACACAATAAGGCTCTTTAAAGTTCAGGCTTCTCAACAGTTTCTTCCCAAATGCACAGATGTCACGTAATCTCATGGGAAGATGCATTAATGATGCACATTAAATGCATCAAAATAAGTTTAAAATGCTCTGACATTGACAACTTTTGGGCTTGTATGCTACATAATTTAGAATGATTTTTTGCATGGTCTTTTAAATAACTCTAAAGGGAAGGGAATAAAACAAAACATTGGTCTAATTGAAATGTTGTTAAAACTGAAATATTTACAAGACATGAATTCCCAGTGTTACTAATTTGCATTTAGATAAGAAATTACTTTGCCATAGCCAAATGCGCTCAATCATAAAATGCATTAAATACCAGGTCCTCGTATTTTCATTAATTCGTTTTAGATGCCCCTCATTAAAAATACAGTTTGTGCTTTTCAGTACAAGCAATAACATCTGCAGGAGTGCAGGGAGTGTGTATGATGTTTGCCTCAGTATGTTAGTTCTCCCAGCCGTATAATCGTATTTTACAGTAGTAAAGGGCCGCATTATTGCTGCTGTCTTTTTACCATTCAGAGGTAAATAAACCACTCCCAGACTTCTGAATGGCCGGTTTCATTGGTTAGATCTGGTCTTTTCCTTGTAATAGACAGTTGGGCCTGTAGAGACCGATTCGGAGGCATAGAATTGTGACAGTGTATTTGTGATCTAAAGCTTATAATAAATGAATACATAAATGTACTAAGCTCAAATTGCCTTTAAAATAAATCTACCTGGTCTTATGGCATAAAAGTACCTAGGCACACTTTTTAGCAAAACATGAAGTGCAACACAGTAGAGCTTTCAAACGGAATAAACACTAGAGGCAGTAAAACTCTGACACCTTTTATTCCTTTTCGCACAAATGTACAGAGTTTCAATTAATACATTGAAATTTGTGTGTAGTATATCACGTCATGACTAAAAAAGTGCCACATTTGATTGCTAAACGTTTATTAATAATGTAAACAAAGCTTTGTACATATCTCACATTCCAATATCTACAGTAAAACATGATCCTTCAAACTTAAACTTTTAGGTTTTGGTTCAGTTTGTTTGTTGACTGCATTTTGGTTTGATGGTGAATTGCTGAAATGTCAAGTCAGATGTCATGCATACAGACTACTGGTCACGAGGAACGTGATTGCGAGGAACATCCACCTTACCCCCCACCACCCCCTCCCCCTGGAAAGCTATTTGTGCGTCAGCAAAACGCAATTACAATTTCCACTGAAGAGGATAGCCCCCCCGCCAACCCAACTTAAGTTTACATATTGTTCCACAAAATCATTTCAATTCTCTAGTTGATGTTTTCTGTGTAAAAAGGTGTGCCACATGGGCACATGGGAAAATTGCCAGCGGTCTGAAACAGCACCCTCCTCTGCACACAGTTTGTGGTGCATTTCACCACCAGTTTTAGGATGTGTCCTAAATTTGTAACATCTAATTGTCAGCTAATTGTCATTTTTGTCTTTTTTTTCAGGGTGGTCATGCAACGTAGATGCCTATACCCTATCATCACCATTTCATCACCATTGTCGTTCACTACTTCCTCATCATCATCATTGTCATCATCATAATCATCATCATCATCTATGCACATACTCAACATCAACTCAGCATCCCCCTTAGAGTTATTCGCACCTCATTGCCAGCTACATCATTATAGTCACAGATGAGCTCCTCTGTGGAGTCATTAAACTGTCAAACCTTTTGAGTATCTGAATGATGGGGTAGATGTTTTTGATCTTCATCGCTCTAATGCTTGTTGGGTAAACTACTGGAGTGGAACATTAGGACAGATGTTCTCATAATGAATCGATGGCCACGGTTAGCTTATTTGTACGAAATCTAAGCAAGCAATGATTTAAGGAATAGATGGCCTCATTAGCTTTGCTGATCAATGGTGTGTCCATGCCTTCAATGACTTCCTCAACGTCAGAGGCAATGGAGATGAACGGCTGCTTGCAGAACAGCCGTTTTTGGCAATTTGCGTGATTGCTTGCGGTAATAAGCTTTACAAAAAATCTAAACAAGGTGTTTTCTCAATCTCAAATGTGGGTCAATCTCATCACTTCATTTTACGTTTAGTCTTTGCTGACACTAATTAGATTACAGTGGCCCTTGAGGCTACAGTACAACAGCATTTGTCGAGCAAACAGAAGTTGACAACAGACTTTGTGGGTTAATTAGTTGTGTTGTCGACTTTTGTTTGATCTGTAAACATTCTTCTTTTGTGTCCCCCAAAGCTAGCGTATTAGTCCCAGTCACATTTTCTTAAACATCACAATGATCAGAGAACCATGAAATTGATATAATCAAATAAGCCCCCCTCAATTTATTCCGTAATGTATTCTTTTTGTAAAGAGTTTTTGATCACTGTGCACCATATAATATAATTACTGATAGGCCTGCATAGAATAATTGGTTATATTATTGATAATATTATTTATTAAATACTTGTTTTTTGGCATTTTGTCTTTAATTTGATAGGACAGATTATAGCTGACCAGAAGAAAAGAGATAGAGATATGGGATCGGGAAAGGTTTGTGAGCCAGAACTCGAACTCTGAAGCGCAACAGTGCTGAATGTCAACACACTGGCCACTAGGCTAGTGTCACCGATATATTATTAATTTAAAATTAAAATTAGTGTAAGAACTGTAATGTTTTGAAATCCTATAATTTAAGTAATTTTTCAGAGGAACTGAATACTAGAGCTCCTAAAATGCTAACATTGTTTTTAATCTTTACCACTCAAATTATCCCAAGCCTTTTGGTACAGTATGGTTCTGTGGCACTTTAACTAATGTGCATGAATTGCAAACGGACACATTTTTATGTTTGCATTTCAAAACCAGCTCCAAACGAATGGCTTTTTTATATGGTAAACTTGTTCAGTAGCTCACCTGCTACAACACTTGCATTTACGAGCACTTGGGTAGTTTCATGAAATACAAGCCAGGATAAAAGAGCTCAAATAAATGTAAAAGCAAGCTAAAATCTTATAAAGTAGTTCCTTTAGTTACTATTATTAGTTAGGTGTAGGGCAAGTGGTTATTTTCACACAAGAAACCATTAGTGACACTCACATAATAATAATAATGAGAATAATAAAACATCATCAAATTCACATTCTTTTTCAGATAAAAATTAAACACTCTTTTAGTGCGGGTAAGTGCAAGTCACTGGACAATTTAACTTTGAACTTGTGTGTTGCAAAAATGCAAACAAAGTCATGTTTGTCCAATAATCCAAGGTTGATTATGAAAGAGCCTATGGGAGAGGTTCATAAGTTCAGAGATTCAAGGCCAGCCTTTGAATTTGTTGGTTTTGTCAAAATGTCTTAAAGCACTATTACTATCACAGAAAGCAATAACGTCGCTGTCACACATAAATCATTCCCACATATCAGACAGCTTACTGTAGATTTCCCTGGTTAGGGTTCCTCCGCAAAGACTGCAGGGATATTGTTGTGTGTCTTGAATGGACAGATGGATGAAAAGGAAAACCGAGGTAGTATTGAACCTTCGCCATATGCATAGAACTAAAACTGTTACAGTTATGATTTTGGTTGAGCAGTATTAAATTTCTGTGACAGTGATCATAAACCAGATCACACTTTATGATGGGTAAAGGTGACCCTGCTATCTTGCATTAAGAAAGCTGACATTTGTGACCAACTTGATACACAGCAGAAGAAAAAGAATTCAAGGGGGAAAAAAAAGGAGTAACAAATCATTTAATACTGGCTTTGTAAATCAGCTCACCAACACAATTTAATCCATAAAAAGCTTAAACGCAATTCATAACCCTCATGTTCTGTTTAGTCTCTGAGAGACCTTTAGGTCATTTTAATATCTCTAGAAATATATTTCATATAGAAGAATCAGATTGATACTTCATGACTTTTCCTAATCTTATGATAACTGATTCTAAAAAAAAAAAAATACATAAACACTTTTCAGCCCCCTTTCATGAAAAATGTTGCATAACTGGTTTGGAGTCTCAGTGACCCTGGATATTAAACATTCATAAATGCATGCATTTTTTTAGAAATATTCTCCCACATCTGTACACACAGCACAGATACACCGCTGCCAGCTGTCCACTTTAATTTGTTTTACTGTATCTTTGCAAATTTTTTTTTTTTTTAAGCGGTCAATCACAAACCAGGAAACATGCATGAAAAAGCAAATATAGTCTACAGTAAATTATATGACTATGTAAGATTTTATATATATATATTTTCTTACATAATTATTGATACACACACACACACACACAAACATGCATATATATATATATATATATAGATATAGATATAGATATAGATATAGATATACACACACATATATGTATACATATATAATCTTACATTCTTACATAATCGTAGATC